>CM060964.1:388319400-388566900 GCA_030765045.1 Tenodera sinensis
AACATTGATACCAGATTTCAAGAATACATGAGAAATATAAACAAAGGGAAAGTAAGCCACTGCAGAGCATTTTTGGTCTATAAAATCATCAGGTGAAAGAAAAATGTAAGCTTTTAAAGGCTTTTAGTAAACCAGCAGAATTCTCCATCTGGAAAAAATTATTCACCCACAAAAATAAACACAATTTATTATATGCTTGATGTCCCTAAAGGTTATAAATAAATCTTAAAGACTATGCACTTCCAATGTCTGCTGAAAGTTCTTCAAATCAAACACACTACGTATAAACAAGATTCGCACTGAAGATACATTTAATTTAATGTGAAATTACGTAGTCTGCATTTGATTTCAAAAAACTTTCAGCAGATATTCAGATAACTGAAGTTTATAGTCTTTAAGATTTGTTATAAACCTTTAGAATTGTTTGAGAGGTAGAATTGGATCTGAGAAATTCAATGCAACAGCTGGGATTTGAACTACAGCACCAGGCGGGCGCTCTAACCATTAAGCTGCTGTGATAACCTGCCAGAATGACATTGAATTCTCTAACCAATTCATATTTCTCCCGGTAGACAACAAAGGCAGTCTCACATCAGAGACAATTAATTAATGGTTAGAGCACCCGCCTGGTAAGCAGCGAGTCTATGGTTCAAATCCCAGATGTGGCATTGAATTTATAAGTTCTAGTTCTACCTCTCAAATTTTGCCCACACACAGCTTGTGTGTTTAAAAATACCAACAGTAAATTTATTGGCGTAAATAAATAATAATTATCATCTGAACGTTATTTAATCCCTGGACATACAGTACTTACGATAATAAGTCACGATTAGGGTAATTTTCTCTGATATGAGACTGGCTTTGTGGTTTACAGGGAGAAATATGACTTGGTTGGAGAATTCAATGTCATTCTGGCAGGTTGTCACAGTAGCTTAATGGTTAGAGCACTCGCCTGGTAAGTGGAGGGCTGTGGTTCAAATCCCAGCTATGGCATTGAACTTTTCAGTTCCAATTCTACCTCTCAAACATTGCTCACACACGGCTTGTGTGTTTAAAACAGTAAGTTTGTTAGCATAAATAAACAATAATTATCTTTAGAATTGTATTGCTTCACTGTTAATAGCTTCAGGTTTTCTTTATACAATTTTGATGTTCCATTTGAAAAGGATCTCAATATGCAGTAAATCCAGCCAAAACACCATCTACAGGTCACAGCAGAAAATGCAGCAGTGAACTGATGTTGATGATGGAGGCAAGAGTCTCCGAAACATGTTCCAGTAAGCCCCAGCATAGAAAGTGAAGTTAGAGCAATAAAACTCCAAATTGTTCATATAAAAGTTTACTTACTTTCAATCTGCATTAAAATATTGACCTGAATACACATCTCCTGGAAGGAGGGAGGGAGAAAATCAAATGGTAACGAACTGTATGCTGAATGCATGTTAACAGTGGAACAGAATATATAACCCCAAACACTATTGCAATTATAAAGATAAAATACCTTGTGTGTAACTCTTAGTGATAGTTGTCTGAATATGATTAATATTTATTTGCACTGTATAATTGAGAAACAATACTAATGTTAATTTTGCTTATTGTTGTCATATTCAAATATTTTGCAGATGTTCAAAACTATAACCTAAATCAGATGAAATATTAAAGCATAATTCATATCATCCAATGTAAGCAAACACATGCCCTGCACTAATATGATTACTCCATATGCCAAAGAAGTATGACCAAAATGCTTGTCACCAAGTAGATTTTATCTATGTATGAAGAAATCAATAATCTTAAACAAAAGTTCTTTGTACAAGCCTTGTCACGTTAAGACGTTTTGCATATAATTCCACAGATATTCTAAATTGAGTAACTTCAGAAAGTCTCAATACACACTGTAACTAGGCAAGTTCTTTGTACTTATTAAATTAAATAAAACTAATGAATCGCTAAAACTGAATGTTGATTTAAAAAATCCTTACCCTCATTTATCTAAACCTGACACCATACATTATTTAATTAAGGAGAGAATTCTTTTTGCTTAATTTTGTAATACCTACCAATTTTAATAGCCTTCATAAGGCACTCTGACATAACCTGAACAAGTTTCTTAGCTTTTGGACTTACATTCCCCAAGAGGAACATTTCATTCAAGTCACCATGGAAGCCTCTGTGATAGACTGTTACATCAGCTGCAAAATCAATTTCAAAACATTATTGATCGATGATGCATATATCTGTTTAAGTACATTGAACTAATACCTCCAGTTGTGATCCACATTTGTTTATGTCAGAAGCAACTACTGAATTAGTAAGAATTATTGTTCTACTTTCATATGCACCATAATCCCATACATTTGTATAATCAAAAGAAAAGGGCAGATTATTACTACTGTATTTCACAGAATAACCATGACACTTTTTGTGCTTTCTTCATAAAGTCGGTCAAGGTGGCTCAGTTGGTTAGACGCTGGCCTACTGATCCCAAGGTCGCGGGTTCAAACCCAGCCCAGGCTGATGGTTTTTAAGTGTCCTCAAAAACGACAGCTCCATGTCAAAAGACTTACTGGCATGTAAAAGAACTCCTGCGGGATGAAATTCCTGCACACCGGTGACACTGATGTGATCCTGGCAATTGACAGCGTTGTTAAACAACAAAATAATTAATTAATTAACTTTCTTCATAAAGTATGCATTTTAATTCACTTAGTTCTAACCCTATATCTTTTGAGCTATCCTTGAACTAGGGCCTTTCGTCTTGAACAGCTGTTTGCAATACATTTTACACAATTATATTTTGTTGCTGGATGTGTTTGGGTCCTACTCGTGTTATTGTTATTTATTTTTAGACTTTCTTTTATTTTTGTCTTAAGTCTCTTTATTCTTATTCTGCCTATACCACCATTTCTTTATAATCTTTGTCGGTCTGGGTGGCTCAGTTGGTTAGACACTGGCCTACTGATCCCAAGATTGCAGGTTCAAATCCGACCCAGACTGATGATTTTTAAGGGTGCTTAAAAACAACAGTTCCATGTCAGTAGATTTACTGGCATGTAAAAGAACTCCTGAAGAACAAAATTCTGACACACCAGCAACACTAATATGATCC
Source organism: Tenodera sinensis (assembly GCA_030765045.1). Classification (NCBI taxonomy): domain Eukaryota; kingdom Metazoa; phylum Arthropoda; class Insecta; order Mantodea; family Mantidae; genus Tenodera; species Tenodera sinensis. The sequence goes on from CM060964.1 coordinate 388,322,510, forward strand.
TTTTTTCTTGTTCCCAAATATTTTCTATTATCACTTGCTATTAACACCTTTCCCCTCACCTTTGTTCTTCCCCATGTACTCTACTTCACAGACACTTCCTTCATTTCACTTTTACAATCACATACTTAATTTGACTTAATGTATTATCTTCCCATTCCCTTTTACTTGTAACTGCAGGATTCAAAAACAATTTGAGCTATCTCATCACACAGCGAGGTGTATCTGTTGCTGGTTTGTTTTTGTGCTTTTTAAATTTTGGTTGTGTTATTTCATGAACAATTAACTGCTCACCATATCTTTCCACATGAAATAGATGTCTTTCTGATCTCCTTTCTTTTCACAGCTATACTTAAGCTCATTTCTTTGTCTTCCCACTTATGCATATCCGCTGCCATATTCTCGAAAAACATCAGTTGCAACCTTCAGGTTGATTACTGGACATGGTTATCTGGCAAAACATTTGAGCAGAATTGGGATGTATTCTTCACCACTCTATGTGATCAGCAAGAGGAAATGGATCAAGACCACATTCAAATATGCCCAGCCACTTCTAGAGCCCTTTCCATCCTTCAGTGAAAAATATTGCAGTGACTTCATTGTCAGAAATCCAGCATTAGCTAACAACAAACTTTTTTGCTTCAAGTTTGTTTAAGTATTATTTACACCTCCGTTACCTAAATAGTAGGTACACACTGAAAACTTTGTTTTCACTTAAATGAGATGGTTCAAACCTAACTGGCAACTTAGAAACAAATAATAATTGATAAGTACTTGAAAGAACTACATGCGAATGAATTATTGTAAACATTAGTTGAGTTAATATTAATATTACAATACAAATAGTTAGATACAAGAAGAATAAAGGTAAGAAAATAAATAATGTGTAAGTGCAGCTTTCATATGTTGGTACCTTAATTAAATCTGATAATACATTGAGCGATACAACAAGAGAAAGAATAGAGGCAGAGAATGAGCCTATTATGCAAATAAGAAGATTTTCTCTAATGGAATAATAACCAGAAATACTAAACTCAAAGTTTACAAACCATTACCAAGGCCAGCAGTAACCTATGGGTCTGAGGTTTGGTGTGCCACAATAACAATGAACGGTGTAAGGACTTTGCGATCTTTTGAGAGAAGAATACTTGAACAAATGCTTGAACCTGCACATTCTGGTGCACAGAATTGTAGAGTGAGAAACAATCAGGAAATAAATTATTTAGTAGAAGTTGTTGTTAGCTAATGCTGGATTTCTGACAATGAAGTCATTAATCCTCTTGCTCTCCAATATTTAATATATTGATAGAGCAATAGCAGTATAGTAACCGATTTTTAGAGAGCACCATATTTTTATGTTTTGGCGGTCACATCGCTCTCTCACAACCCCCAGAATATCTGAAGGACCACACCTGTCGTTGGTTTACGGGTCTCACCGACCTGGCCGGGAGAATTATCAAAATAAATTCACCGACCATATCCTCTAATTACCAATCAGAGGACGTATTACATGCCATGACAGGTCAGCATGTTAGGGGTTAAGATTTTATAGAGAAATTAGAGAAATGGAGAGGTTGGAAAAATAAAGACTACCTAGCCCTCAGAAACCCTAATAGCATCGGGGTCGGAAGAGAACAAGAGATGACCAAGCTAAGGTCAGATAGAAAAGTTACAGTGAGGAGCAAAACACCAGTAAATGGAAGTAATGTTCTGCTCAGCTTGGGTATCTATTGGTATTGGTATTGGTATTGGTATTGGTATTGGTATTGGTATTGGTATTGGTATTGGTATTGGTATTGGTATTGGTATTGGTATTGGTATTGGTATTGGTATTGGTATTGGTATTGGTATTGGTATTGGTATTGGTATTGGTATTGGTATTGGTATTGGTATTGGTATTGGTATTGGTATTGGTATTGGTATTGGTATTGGTATTGGTATTGGTATTGGTATTGGTATTGGTATTGGTATTGGTATTGGTATTGGTATTGGTATTGGTATTGGTATTGGTATTGGTATTGGTATTGGTATTGGTATTGGTATTGGTATTGGTATTGGTATTGGTATTGGTATTGGTATTGGTATTGGTATTGGTATTGGTATTGGTATTGGTATTGGTATTGGTATTGGTATTGGTATTGGTATTGGTATTGGTATTGGTATTGGTATTGGTATTCGTATTGGTATTCGTATTGGTATTGGTATTGGTATTGGTATTGGTATTGGTATTGGTATTGGTATTGGTATTGGTATTGGTATTGGTATTGGTATTGGTATTGGTATTGGTATTGGTATTGGTATTGGTATTGGTATTGGTATTGGTATTGGTATTGGTATTGGTATTGGTATTGGTATTGGTATTGGTATTGGTATTGGTATTGGTATTGGTATTGGTATTGGTATTGGTATTGGTATTGGTATTGGTATTGGTATTGGTATTGGTATTGGTATTGGTATTGGTATTGGTATTGGTATTGGTATTGGTATTGGTATTGGTATTGGTATTGGTATTGGTATTGGTATTGGTATTGGTATTGGTATTGGTATTGGTATTGGTATTGGTATTGGTATTGGTATTGGTATTGGTATTGGTATTGGTATTGGTATTGGTATTGGTATTGGTATTGGTATTGGTATTGGTATTGGTATTGGTATTGGTATTGGTATTGGTATTGGTATTCGTATTGGTATTGGTATTGGTATTCGTATTGGTATTCGTATTGGTATTCGTATTGGTATTCGTATTGGTATTCGTATTGGTATTCGTATTGGTATTCGTATTGGTATTCGTATTGGTATTCGTATTGGTATTCGTATTGGTATTCGTATTGGTATTCGTATTGGTATTCGTATTGGTATTCGTATTGGTATTGGTATTGGTATTGGTATTGGTATTGCTATTGCTATTTAGCGTTAGCGTTAGCGGTATTGCTATTGCTATTGCTATTGCTATTGCTATTATTATTACTATTATTATTATTATTATTATTATTATTATTATTATTATTATTATTATTATTATTATTATTATTATTATTATTATTATTATTATTATTATTATTATTATTACCTTTTTTCTGGCAGTCATTTGTATGTTTTATTAGTGAAGTGTGAGATTCATATAAAATACTAATATAGCAGCAAATATGTCGCGAACGTGTATTAATCATCCTGATAATCTCTGTTATGTGTACGGTGGACACACAATTATATCTAATAGACAGAAAATAACACCACTAATAGAAAACGCTTATGAATTATATTTTGATCTTAAACTTGGTGATCAAAACCGCAGTTAGGCTCCCCATGTGGTTTGTAGAAATTGTGCCAGCTGGTTAAGAGGGTGGTTAAAGAATAAACGGAAAGTTTCTATGCTTTTTGCAATTCTGATGGTATGGAGGGAACCAATGAACCATAATGATGATTGCTATTTTTGTGTGAGTAAAATTACAGGACTTAAGGGAAAAGACAATTGAATATCCAAACATTCCATAGCTATTAGACCTGTTCCTCCTGAATCCTGGACATTAGAAGATGATTCTGAAAAAAGTGATAACCCAGTACTTCAATCAAGCTCAGGATCAGAATTTCAAGACCCAGATCCCAATATGCATCAAGAAGTAACTCAGGGACAGTTAAATGATTTGGTCCGAGACTTAAATATTTCCAAAGCCCAAGCAGAACTTTTAGAATCTATGCTACAGGAATGGAATTTCTTACACAGAGATACATTCATATCAATTTTTCAAAATTAAGTTTGAAGGCTGTGCTTTTCCATAATGGTAATATACAAGCATCAGTACCCATTGGTCATGCGGTATAAATGAAAGAAAGTTACATAAATATTACAAAAAGTGCATTATGACAGGTACAACTGGTCCATCTGTGATTGGAATACTGTTAGGATTGCAAAGCGGATATACGAAATATTGCTGCTTTTTGTGCGAATGGGATAGCCGTAATAGATCCAAACATTATGACACTAAAATATGGCCTCCCCGGAAGAATTTTGTCCCTAGAGAAAAGTATCTCAGCTGAATCATTGGTTGATAGATCAAAAAGTTTATTGCCTCCACTTCATATGAAATTAGGCCCAATGAAGAATTTTGTCAAGGTTATTTAGTAGAAGTAAACAATACTATATGCATTGCATATAACGGTGGTATTTTGCTATTTTAAAGCATTAGCAGAACATTGCTCTCGAAACAGAAAAGGAAGGGAAAAAAAGTTTACCCATCTCCGGGTTTGAACCAGATTCCTAGGGATCATTAGGTCTACAGTCAGTCAACATAGCCGTGCAACCAAGCCACACGTTCTAGTGCTACTGTGTATTTCTGTACTCGTTTGCCTCAGCCTGTTACATGTTGCAGTGGCATGCAGCCACATGTTACGTCTTCAATTTAAGCAATTTTGGTAAGGCTACAATTTAGAAATGCTTCTTCAAAGAGGTAGCAGACAGGCTTTACGAACTTCCTGGTAAGCACTATTTTGATTCCAGTGGATAACACTGACGTGTTTCTTTCTGTTTAGGATTTATAGGTCACAATCCCTAATTACTTTGAATACGTATAACCTATTAACTTACCAGGAGGGTGCTCTACCATTGAGCTACTGTGACAAACTGCCAGAATGGCACTGAATTCTCAAACCAGTTCGTAATCCTGGGACAGAAAGTACTTGCAATAGTAAGTCACCATTGGGGTAATTGTCTCTGATGTGAGACTGCCTTTGTTGTTTACCGGGAAATATATGAACCTTTCTGTTGTCTTCTTGCACAGCTTTATCTGCTAGTTCATTTACCCATTTTATGTGTATTGTCGAACCATTTTCCTGCAGTTGCTTAATCTTAGCCTGTATTTCTTCTATTATGCTGTTCCAGATTTGGCTAGTGTTGAGAAGATCTACTGTATTCTGACTGTTGGTGTACATTACACATAATTGCTCTCCTATATTGAGTTCATTGCTCTCTTCCGACCCCAATGCTATTAGGGTTCCTGAGGGCTAGGGAGTCTTTATTTTTCCAACCTCTCCATTTCTCTAGTTTCTCTATAAAATCTTAACCCCTAACATGCTGACCTGTCATGACATGTAATACGTCCTCTGATTGGTAATCAGAGGATATGGTTGGTGAATTTATTTTGATAACTCTCCCGGTCAGGTCAGTGAGGCCCGTAAACCAACGACAGGTGTGGTCCTCCAGACATTCTGGGGGTGTGACCGCCAAAACATAAAAATATGGTGCTCTCCAAAAAGCAGTTACTATTACTGCTATTGCTCTATCAATATCATCAGTGAAAAATATTGGGGAGCAAGAGGATTAATGACTTCATTGTCAGAAATCCAGCATTAGCTAACAACAATAATTAACAGGATCAGCACCATTACCCTTTAAGATTATGACTAGGAAAGAAGTCCTACAAGCATAACTGTCATACCATTGCAGATATCACCATCCTGCAGTGGACGTAGGTCAGGAATACCATGGCAAATGACTTCGTTGACAGAAGTACAGCAGGAACGAGGAAACTGGTAATAATTAAGTGGTGAAGGATAACATTCCCTCTCCACACAAGCCTCATGCACCACACAATCAATCTCATCTGCTGTCACACCCACAGCTATGACATGAGCAGCCTCATCCAGAACTTCTCGACCAAGCTGCAGAAAACCATACAGCTTCTGTGAATTATTTATTGCACGGCCAGTGGACCTACAGCTGATATTTCTCAAGGCCTTGTGAGGCACTGTTGCCAGTTCTTTAGCAGGAATTTCAAACAGGCAAACATTTCATACATCTGCAGAACACAACACTACTTTGCAAATTTACGTGGACAGTATGCAAATAAATGATCACAGAATAGTAGAATATGGAGGCAATTGTTATACTGTTTACCTATCGGAAAAAAACCTGTGCACACACCAAAGCAATTGAAATCACATGGTCCTTGTAAAATGGAGTTGGCAACATGGTGCTACATTTGAAAGGCACGCTTAGCAGTGATACCACTGATTGGTGCTAGCAGAAAGTTTTAACAACCAGTGCATTACTCGCTTCCAGTATTGCCAAAAGTAACAGCTACTGACCATAATGGCTGTAAAGATAATACTCGAACAGAACAGTGGTGTAACAAAGATATTGCATGAAAATAAAACCAAAACCTGTATTTCAATGTTTTAAACTTAATAAATATCATATACTTTCATTAAGATAATTTTGATAATCCATTTTTCGAAACTCATTACTATATGGTGGCAACGTTAACCTTCTCCCTCCAACTCATCACAGCTGTGAAATGTCAGGGACGGAGATCTATTGGCTGTACAATAGTTTACATTTTACAGAAATCTAAGAAACCACCCCACTATATGAGAACCATCAGCTGACTTTTTTGGTACACAAAATGTCAAAAGCAAGATGATATGAACTGATTACCACCACCACCACGGCCACCATCATCATTATATTATTTTTGTGTTCCTTTAATCTGCATGCTTAAGGTGGCAAAGGTGTACTTACAGTTCAGTTATGAATGAAAATGACAAACAAAATGATTTTAAGTTGAAATTCAAATTTTATGACTGTAGTTGTACATTTGTACACTTCATTAAAATATACAACAGCTGGACATGCTTTTAGTCTATAGCTCTCATCAACTTATAAACATTATCCATTTTTGCATTCATTCCCATTTAAGGCACAGTGTTTTTAAACAGTTATTGTTAAACCCAACTTTAATATTCCATAAATTTCATAATTTAATTTATACACAAGAATTCATTTTAATATATATGTCTACAAGAGAACAGAATGTAAGTTTCATTGTGATTAAAGAAAAGATACAATCCACTTCTGTTTTTGATACACTGATGTACTTGTTCCACTCCTGCCAGTTGAGCATAACCAGCAAGATTGTCAAGAAAATATTTATCGCATCCTTTACATGGAAAAATGTTTATTTAGATATTTTAATTAAGATATTTTAATTAAAATATAACGTAAGCTATTTGCATGATTAATTAAAGTGCATATCCTGAATTTTCTGGGAATATCTGTGAAATCTTCCTTATTTGAATGAAGTATGTATAATTTTGTATACTCTATAAACTGTAAGAGAGAGACAAAGCTTGCTACACAAAAAAAAAATAAAATAGAAAACTAGATAGGTAAATGTGAGGACCAATGGTAAAATTTCCGCAAAAGTTCTTACTAATCAGGATGTCAAACAAGGGTGTACTTTATCACCTACACTTTATAGTATTTATATTGCTCTCTAAAAATGGTTACTATTATTGCTATTGCCCTCTTCTTCCATCAGTAAAAAATATTGGAGAGCAAGAGGATTAATGTCTTCATTGTCAGAAATCCAGCATTAGCTATCAACATATTGACAATCTACTATCTATTCATTCTAAGGTTGATCCACGCGAAACTAAATCCAGGCTGCCAGTGCACAGTTATAATGTATCCTTCCGCCATTCGCGCCAGAAATACCGTCACAACCATGTGGTGAGTGCATGCGGTACGTAACAGAAAGGAAACGATCCCTTTTTCCGTCAATTTAAAGAGTGACTAACAGGTAACTAGAGACGATAAGATTGATAGTCACAACAAAATAAACAATGCATATTTCATAATTATTATTTTTCTTTGTGAGCACTGTTTATACTGGTACTCGAAACACTGGTGATCTCAGAAGTTAATTTCACTACTTCTTTGACGGGAACAGTTGGATATTTCTCACACAACTTATAATACATGTTAAATGCTATTGTTTTTCCACCACTAGTCAATGGTTTTCCCACGTTATGCTTTACACAAGTCAACGAAGACGCAAGAGCAAATTCACCGCGGCAGTCCTCCATGATCGTAAATAGCAACTGCTGGCTGTAAACAACACTCGGATATCAGGTACTCACACGAGTTGCATGTTGGGACATGTAGTTCTGTTTATCAGTATACATCAGCGTTAATTAAGCTCTTAGGTATTTGTGTAGAATATTACATCATTTAACAATAAATTCATACTAGAACTCAGATTACTAGGATGGGACTACTTCCCTGCACGCATTGCTACCCTGTTGTACCACGGTGCACTGGTCACATGGGTTTGTTTTGACGTGGACAAACCTAAGACTGAACTTAGCTTAGTGAGTAAATAGAAGCAACTACTGAACGAAGGTTTTAAAATTTCAAACAACAATTTTTTAAATATTTTATTGTTTGCCGATGATTTGATTGTTATACAAAATAGCAAGTCTGCCCTGCAAAAATCTATTTTAAATTTAATGAACTAAGTGAACAATGTAATGTGAAAATTTCTTTTATGCAAACAAAAGTAATGGCACTCATCGGGAAAGAAACCATTACAACAAAAATAGTTGTAAATCACCATTGTGTAGAATAGGTGAACCATTTTAATTACTTGGGAGCTGATGTTAGTTATGACAAGGAGTATGATGGGGACAGTAAAGTATCCCAATTTCAAAGAGTGTGTGGAACAATAAATAGGACATTTAAAAACAAAGTACGCAAAAAAACAAAATTAAAGTTTTACAAAGTTATGGCTGCGCCTATACTAGCATATGGAAATGATACTTGGGTATTAACTAAAAAGCAACAGAGTGAGATACAGGCTTCAGAAAGGAAATTCTTAAAAAGTGTGAAGGGATATACGAAGAGAGACCAAATCAATGAAACTATAAGAAAAGAATTAGGAGGTAGAACCGGAACTTAAAAATTCAATGCCACAACTGGGATTTGAACCACAGACCTTCCGCTTGCCGGGCAGACGCTCTACCACTGAGCTATTGTGACAAACTGCCAGAATGGCATTAAATTCTCAAGCCAGTTCGTATTTTTCCTGGTAAACCACAAAGGCAGTCTCACATCAGAGACAATTACCCCAATGGTGACTTACTATTGCAAGCACTTTATATCCCAGGATTAAATAACCTTCACATGGTAATTATTATTTATTTATGCCAACAAACTTACTGTTGGTGTTTTTAAACACACAAGCCGTGTGTGGGCAAAGTTTAAGAGGTAGAACCGGAACTTAAAAATTCAATGCCACAACTGGGATTTGAACCACAGACCTTCCGCTTGCCGGGCAGACGCTCTACCACTGAGCTATTGTGACAAACTGCCAGAATGGCATTAAATTCTCAAGCCAGTTCGTATTTCTCCTGGTAAACCACAAAGGCAGTCTCACATCAGAGACAATTACCCCAATGGTGACTTACTATTGCAAGCACTTTATATCCCAGGATTAAATAACCTTCACATGGTAATTATTATTTATTTATGCCAACAAACTTACTGTTGGTGTTTTTAAACACACAAGCCGTGTGTGGGCAAAGTTTAAGAGGTAGAACCGGAACTTAACAGTAAGTTTGTTGGCATAAATAAATAATAAAGAATTAGGAATTTTTAATATAAATGACAGGCTAAAAGATTTCAAGCAAAAGTGGAAGGAACATGTTGAAAGAATGCCCGATGTCAGACTACCTAAACAAATAGTGCATTATCATCCTAAAGGTGGGAGATTGGTGGACAGGCCCAGGAAACGATGACTGGAGGACTTTGAAGGCAGAACAAGCACTTGATTGCCTATGCCATGAAGTGAAGAAGCGGCATTTGATGGATAATATAAGAATAGCTGCAATTCTTTCACGTGTATAACAGCACTCCAAGATTCCTCTACCTTACAAATAGTACATCACAAATTTCTACTTACCAGTGCACACACACACACAAGAGTGTTATAGTGATCACTAGAGCCCGGATTTTTATGTAATTACATATTTTAAATCCTGCATAACATTTCAATGAGAAGTAAAAATGTTGGCGAATTACGTCATTTGGGACTCCCTTACAAATTTTTATTTTACATATTTTTACATATTTTGCACATCTCTACATATTTTAACGATGTTACATAAAACGCACATATTTTCTGTGTTTCGTTACAATTTTGTTATATTTTAAAAAATATTTTAGTCACATAAGCTACTGTTTTCACAAGTTTTGCTAAAAGCAACAAAAATCAATCTGCGAAATAGGATGCAAATTAAATTAAGAATGGCATAATAACTGCCTCGCCTCGTTCTGATTGTTGTCCGTTTATATCAAAGCAGGTGCCGCTCGACAATGTTGACCTCATTGTCACGTTTCTCGTAGCGCTTTGGGCATTTACAAGAACTGGAAAAATTGATAGTTACCATTGTTACCATTGTTGCAGTAGTCTGCATCTTGTAGTATAATAGCTGCGAGGAAACAGTGAGCTGCTGGACAACCATCAATATAGCGAGGCGATAATACTGCAGTTAGTCTCTTGCAAGTCTTAGTAAAATTGCACCAGTTGCGTCCTCGCTATCCTGCAAGTTGAATTCATGGGTGAAATTAGATAGCACCTCTAAAACCGGCGGAAAAGTAATAGTCTGTCAAGCATGTGGTAAAATAATTGGCTGTTCCATGAAATCTCAATTGGAACAATATATCAAAAGTGTTCTTCACATACGCAACAAACGCCTACAGTCTTCTAGAAAGTAAGTTCTGTTGACACAAATGCAACAGGAACTGTGCAGAAATTATTTTTTAAAGAACTGTGCATTGCGATGGTTGCATCTAATATTCCGTAGCATTTACTTCAAATTCCTCAATTTCTCTCCTTTCTAAAAAATATATTGCAAGAAAGTTATTCCAGACAAATCTACTCTGAGGAAAAGGTATTTTCATGTGTGATATGGAGAAGCAGTTGCTTATATACGGAATGAAATTGGAGACTCCTGTATTTGGTTTGCCCTAGATGAAACTACAGATGACATGGGTCGCTCGGGACATAGCAAATTTAGCAGTACGAAAACTAGATTCCGAAAGTCCTGCTAATCTGCTGCAAGATGTTGGAACAAACAAATCATTCTACAATTGCAAGATTCGTAAATGATGGGATGAAGATTCTGTGGCTAGAGGGTGTGTGTGAGGAAAAGGTTCAGATGCTGCAGCGTACATGATTAAAGCTGCCCTTAAGGTTTTCTACCCGAATGTACCTGCTTGGCCCATGCATTGCAACGTGTTGCTGAAGTAGCAAGAAGTAATTTTCCCTGTGTGAATAAGTTGATATCAGCAACAAAAAAGGTCTTCGTGAAAGCAGCGCACAGAATTCAGTGCTATAAAAATGATCTCCAACATGTCCCTTTGCCTCCTGAGCCAGTACTTACAAGATGGGGTACGTGGTTAGAAGCTGTGAACTTTTATTGTAAACAGTCCAGTCAGTGGTGAACATGTTCTCTTCAGAAGTAGCTGTTTCCATACGTGAATCTCAGGACATCTTTAAAGATCCGAAAGTGGCAATCTCCTGTGCTTACATCAAGAGTAACTTCGGCTGGTTGCCTAGCACCATCAAGACATCAGATTCCCTTCTTCACGAATATATGGATTTAATGGAACGTACATCACAGAAGCTTAGTGTAGTTGCAGAAAGGAAGGTAGGTGAAAATTTCAAAGCTGTGCTAAACGTGAACCCAGGGTACTCTACGCTTCTGTCCATGTCTAAACTGCTAAATGGCGACAATGTCGATTTATCCAAATATTTCTCTGCAAATCAGATTCCTATACTAAAATATGCTCCTATTATTACTTGGAGAAGCTTCTCTGCTTAAAAGAACATTTTATCCGATAGGAGACAATGACCCCTGAAAATATGGAGAAGTATATGGTTAGTCACTGTAGGTTGAAAGAAGCAAAAGACTCAAAATGAAAATTCCTGGTTGTTCATTGTATGTTAAGAGATATAAAACTGAAAATGCATCTTCATTATAAAATTTTATTATTTTGAATTTATTGTTTCACTCATTGATAAATTGGTTCAGTATTGCTTCAACATTATTTAAGTAAAATAATTATGTGTAATGAGTAAGTTTAATAAACATAACGCAAAACACATATTTTTATTTCGTGATTACCTACTTGAAAATAAATTTTAGGTAAATTCTGCATTAAAGAAAAAAAATCCCTATAATTAATTCTATATTTAGTAAATTTTAACTCATTGTAATTCATTTATGTACTTACAGACCCATCAAATTACAAAATTCTGGATAATTTGCAGTCTGCATTTAGATTTGAGGTTGTAATCTTAGGATTTAGATGATTACATCATTTTACATATTTTGTTGATATTACATATTTCATTACATATTTTGATGATTTATGTTACATAAGTATGTACATATTTTGCACCTTGATATTACATAAAAATCCGGGCTCTTGTGATGACTTTCAAATTAATTGAACACCTTCATGATTGAGTTGTCTTAGCTCGAAAGCATGGGAAAACTAAACTATTTATTACGAATGAGATGGCTTCCAAAGAGTTTAGCTCTGCTTCTCTGCTGTAGAGGTCACTGAGCAGCAAAGGTCGTCCAGGAAGTAATGCACATTATTTTTCCCTTCAACAGTTATTGACTCCATACAATGAAAATCATGCACAAGGATGTAGTATGCTTCTTCTACACTCATTTTTCCACACAATCTTCTTCCAGTTCTGTGGCCTTCCTCCAGCAATACACAAGGGTACACCCATTCTGTACCTCTCCTTGTTCTGTGGCCTTCTTCCAGCAATACACAAGGGTACGCCCATTCTGTACCGCTCCTTGTTCTGTGGCCTTCTTCCAGCAATACACAAGGGTACACCCATTCTGTACCTCTCCTTGTTCTGTGGCCTTCCTCCAGCAATACACAAGGGTACACCCATTCTGTACCTCTCCTTGTTCTGTGGCCTTCCTCCAGCAATACACAAGGTACACCCATTCTGTACCGCTCCTTCTTCTGTGGCCTTCTTCCAGTAATACACAAGGGTACACCCATTCTGTACCTCTCCTTGTTCTGTGGCCTTCCTCCAGCAATACACAAGGGTACACCCATTCTGTACCTCTCCTTGTTCTGTGGCCTTCCTCCAGCAATACACAAGGTACACCCATTCTGTACCTCTCCTTGTTCTGTGGCCTTCTTCCAGTAATACACAAGGGTACACCCATTCTGTACCTCTCCTTGTTCTGTGGCCTTCCTCCAGCAATACACAAGGGTACACCCATTCTGTACCGCTCCTTGTTCTGTGGCCTTCTTCCAGCAATACACAAGGGTACACCCATTCTGTACCGCTCCTTGTTCTGTGGCCTTCCTCCAGCAATACACAAGGGTACACCCATTCTGTACCTCTCCTTGTTCTGTGGCCTTCCTCCAGCAATACACAAGGGTACACCCATTCCGTACCTCTCCTTGTTCTGTGGCCTTCCTCCAGCAATACACAAGGGTACACCCATTCCGTACCTCTCCTTGTTCTGTGGCCTTCCTCCAGCAATACACAAGGTACACCCATTCTGTACCTCTCCTTGTTCTGTGGCCTTCCTCCAGCAATACACAAGGTACACCCATTCTGTACCTCTCCTTGTTCTGCGGCCTTCCTCCAGCAATACACAAGGGTACGCTCATTCTGTACCTCTCCTTGTTCTGTGGCCTTCCTCCAGCAATACACAAGGTACACCCATTCTGTACCTCTCCTTGTTCTGTGGCCTTCCTCCAGCAATACACAAGGTACACCCATTCTGTACCTCTCCTTGTTCTGTGGCCTTCCTCCAGCAATACACAAGGGTACGCTCATTCTGTACCTCTCCTTGTTCTGTGGCCTTCTTCCAGCAATACACAAGGGTACACCCATTCTGTACCTCTCCTTGTTCTGTGGCCTTCCTCCAGCAATACACAAGGTACACCCATTCTGTACCTCTCCTTGTTCTGTGGCCTTCCTCCAGCAATACACAAGGTACACCCATTCTGTACCGCTCCTTGTTCTGTGGCCTTCCTCCAGCAATACACAAGGTACACCCATTCTGTACTGCTCCTTGTTCTGTGGCCTTCCTCCAGCAATACACAAGGGTACACCCATTCTGTACCTCTCCTTGTTCTGTGGCCTTCCTCCAGCAATACACAAGGGTACACCCATTCTGTACCTCTCCTTGTTCTGTGGCCTTCCTCCAGCAATACACAAGGGTACACCCATTCTGTACCTCTCCTTGTTCTGTGGCCTTCCTCCAGCAATACACAAGGTACACCCATTCTGTACCTCTCCTTGTTCTGTGGCCTTCTTCCAGTAATACACAAGGGTACACCCATTCTGTGCCTCTCCTTGTTCTGTGGCCTTCTTCCAGCAATACAGAAGGGTACACCCATTCTGTACCGCTCCTTGTTCTGTGGCCTTCTTCCAGTAATACACAAGGGTACACCCATTCTGTGCCTCTCCTTGTTCTGTGGCCTTCTTCCAGCAATACAGAAGGGTACACCCATTCTGTACCACTCCTTGTTCTGTGGCCTTCTTCCAGCAATACACAAGGGTACACCCATTCTGTACCGCTCCTTGTTCTGTGGCCTTCTTCCAGCAATACACAAGGTACACCCATTCTGTACCTCTCCTTGTTCTGTGGCCTTCTTCCAGCAATACACAAGGGTACACCCATTCTGTACCGCTCCTTGTTCTGTGGCCTTCCTCCAGCAATACACAAGGTACACCCATTCTGTACCTCTCCTTGTTCTGTGGCCTTCCTCCAGCAATACACAAGGGTACGCTCATTCTGTACCTCTCCTTGTTCTGTGGCCTTCCTCCAGCAATACACAAGGGTGCACCCATTCTGTACCTCTCCTTGTTCTGTGGCCTTCTTCCAGCAATACACAAGGTACACCCATTCTGCACCTCTCCTTGTTCTGTGGCCTTCCTCCAGCAATACACAAGGGTACACCCATTCTGTACCTCTCCTTGTTCTGTGGCCTTCCTCCAGCAATACACAAGGTACACCCATTCTGTACCTCTCCTTGTTCTGTGGCCTTCCTCCAGCAATACACAAGGGTACACCCATTCTGTACCTCTCCTTGTTCTGTGGCCTTCTTCCAGCAATACACAGGGTACACCCATTCTGTACCTCTCCTTGTTCTGTGGCCTTCCTCCAGCAATACACAAGGTACACCCATTCTGTACCTCTCCTTGTTCTGTGGCCTTCTTCCAGCAATACACAAGGTACACCCATTCTGTACCACTCCTTGTTCTGTGGCCTTCTTCCAGCAATACACAAGGGTACACCCATTCTGTACCTCTCCTTGTTCTGTGGCCTTCTTCCAGCAATACACAAGGTACACCCATTCTGTACCTCTCCTTGTTCTGTGGCCTTCCTCCAGCAATACACAAGGGTACACCCATTCTGTACCACTCCTTGTTCTGTGGCCTTCTTCCAGCAATACACAAGGGTACACCCATTCTGTACCTCTCCTTGTTCTGTGGCCTTCTTCCAGCAATACACAAGGTACACCCATTCTGTACCTCTCCTTGTTCTGTGGCCTTCCTCCAGCAATACACAAGGTACACCCATTCTGTACCTCTCCTTGTTCTGTGGCCTTCTTCCAGTAATAAACAAGGTACACCCATTCTGTACCTCTCCTTGTTCTGTGGCCTTCCTCCAGCAATACACAAGGGTACACCCATTCTGTACCACTCCTTGTTCTGTGGCCTTCTTCCAGCAATACACAAGGGTGCACCCATTCTGTACCGCTCCTTGTTCTGTGGCCTTCCTCCAGCAATACACAAGGGTACACCCATTCTGTACCTCTCCTTGTTCTGTGGCCTTCTTCCAGCAATACACAAGGGTACACCCATTCTGTACCACTCCTTGTTCTGTGGCCTTCTTCCAGTAATACACAAGGTACACCCATTCTGTACCACTCCTTGTTCTGTGGCCTTCTTCCAGCAATACACAAGGGTACACCCATTCTGTACCGCTCCTTGTTCTGTGGCCTTCTTCCAGCAATACACAAGGTACACCCATTCTGTACCTCTCCTTGTTCTGTGGCCTTCCTCCAGCAATACACAAGGGTACGCTCATTCTGTACCTCTCCTTGTTCTGTGGCCTTCCTCCAGCAATACACAAGGGTACACCCATTCTGTACCTCTCCTTGTTCTGTGGCCTTCCTCCAGCAATACACAAGGGTACACCCATTCTGTACCTCTCCTTGTTCTGTGGCCTTCCTCCAGCAATACACAAGGGTGCACCCATTCTGTACCTCTCCTTGTTCTGTGGCCTTCTTCCAGCAATACACAAGGTACACCCATTCTTTACCTCTCCTTGTTCTGTGGCCTTCCTCCAGCAACACACATGGGTACACCCATTCTGTACCTCTCCTTGTTCTGTGGCCTTCCTCCAGCAATACACAAGGTACACCCATTCTGTACCTCTCCTTTTTCTGTGGCCTTCCTCCAGCAATACACAAGGGTACACCCATTCTGTACCTCTCCTTGTTCTGTGGCCTTCTTCCAGCAATACACAGGGTACACCCATTCTGTACCTCTCCTTGTTCTGTGGCCTTCCTCCAGCAATACACAAGGTACACCCATTCTGTACCTCTCCTTGTTCTGTGGCCTTCTTCCAGTAATACACAAGGTACACCCATTCTGTACCTCTCCTTGTTCTGTGGCCTTCTTCCAGTAATACACAAGGTACACCCATTCTGTACCTCTCCTTGTTCTGTGGCCTTCTTCCAGCAATACACAAGGGTACACCCATTCTGTACCACTCCTTGTTCTGTGGCCTTCTTCCAGCAATACACAAGGGTACACCCATTCTGTACCTCTCCTTGTTCTGTGGCCTTCCTCCAGCAATACACAAGGGTACACCCATTCTGTACCGCTCCTTGTTCTGTGGCCTTCTTCCAGCAATACACAAGGGTACACCCATTCTGTACCTCTCCTTGTTCTGTGGCCTTCCTCCAGCAATACACAAGGGTACGCCCATTCTGTACCTCTCCTTGTTCTGCTCATAAAGCTACCTTTTAAGTATGTGAATCACCCTTTTGTCATCCTCAAAATGTATTCCATTAATGACGTCTCTTTTAATGTCCCAAGCAAGTGAAAGTCTGAGGGACTGAGGTAAGAGCCTCCTAAGCAGGATGGCTCAGACGTTAACGTCTGTAGACTGTATTCAGCAAGTTGCAGGTTCAATCTCTGTAAGTAACCTTGCTCACCCATGGGTTTTTTCAGTCTTCCCTGAGCCACCAGGCAAATACTGGGAAGGATTTCCAGATCCTCCAAAATTCCTGTGCCTCCATTTTGTTACATTAATAATTTCATTTCAGCCTTTATCCTGATTGATTTATTTCAGGGTTGGAAGCATACACGTGCGTCACAGCAGTGGCACGGCAGGGGGAACAAATGCGCTTTGGAAATCTCGTCCCCGGATTGGAAGGCGAGTCTCCTGGTTTCCGAGTCCCATGCTCCCCTTGGGACTAGGAACCCAAAGTGGTGGGTGCTTCTAACTGGGAAAATGTAGAGACTCTCTCCTCTGCTATGTCATGGCAATTTTCTGGCCGCCATCTGTTTGCCTCATCTATCCTCGCAGGAGGTACCCCGTCAGGGGCATACACAGAAAAGATTTCGGTCGAGGTGCTGAGTTGCCCTCTGCAAGTTGTCATTGAGTTATCATCATAGGTATGAGCTTTAGGGTGGATGGGGTAACCTGTGCAACCAGTTTAGTGATTTGTTTGGAAATCCTCAAACTTGTGAAGCCGGGCTTTATCATGTTGAATCAATCACCTGGGTTGTTATGGTGCCAAGGTCTCTAGAAACGCTTCTTGAGTTTGGTAATGTGTTGACATATGCCTCAGAATTTATGGTGCTGACTCATGGCATCACATCAATGAATATGACATCCTCACAGACCCAAAATATAGTGATTATGACTTACCAATGGAAGCAGTTGCCTTCTAATGGCCTGGCGCTCTGCGCCCAGTGACTAATCGTACATCTGTCAACTATATACGCTCCATAGACAAATATTTGGAAATGTTCCCTACGTGTCGTTATCCGCAGTAAGAAATTCAATGATGACGTGCTGCTTATAACTTACATCCTTAACAGATACCATTTTAAAATATTGCTGCAGCTACGCATGTGTCGGAGGAAATGGAAAACTTAGTTGCACACTGTTAAAATTTAAAATAATGCCTACCCAAAGTTTTGCATTCATAATGTAGGTGTCAGCTGAGAAAAAGGTCTGATGTGCTGCACTCACATGACTTTCTCTACTCTTGTACTAACCATTCCTACAAACTCTTATTCCTATATCTTCTTCATGTTAGTTGAGATAAACATTTGCAGAAATTATTTTATTGCTTATTTCCTTGTAGGTGCAAGGGAAATGTGGAAATTCAGTAGGCTTTGAGCGATAGTCAAATATTTTAAAGCTTTCAAATTCCGTTCACTTTGCATGGCTAGCGTATACAAAAAGAACAAAGATGTGGCATTTGATGACAGTTTTGTTTTCCAAAACTGACACAAATAGCAAAGAATATCTCCAAAATCGTTCATTCTACAACAAAATTTATTTGCACATAGACTGTGTGTTTTAAAGAGATCCACAAACTTTGCCCACAGACGGCTTGTGTGTTTAAAAACACCAACAGTAAGTTTGTTGGCATAAATAAATAATAATTACCATCTGAAGGTTATTTAATCCTGGGATATAAAGTACTTACAGTAGTAAGTCACCATTGGGGTAATTTGTCTCTGATGTGAGACTGCCTTTGTGGTTCACCAGGAGAAATACGAACTGGTTTGAGAATTTAATGCCATTCTGGCAGTTTGTCACAATAGCTGTGGTAGAGCACCCGCCCAGTAAGCGGAAGGTCTGTGGTTCAAATCCCAGTTGTGGCATTGAATTTTTAAGTTCCAGTTCTACCTCTCAAAATTCATGAATAAATTAATACTTTTTTGAAAAAACACAAAATTTACGATACTTTTTGATCAGACCTTGTATAATTAGAAGAATATGCTTCCGGGCTGAGAGGCCGTGGTCCACTGGGCTCCTTCACTCTCCCAGATGTTTCGCTTGCAGCTATTGCAAGCATCATCAGTGGCAATGTAAAACTCTCCTAGGTCTCTCGCTCGCTACTGAATTGCCGGCAGAAAGAGTGGGTTTATGTGCAGAAAGGTGATCATGGAGCAGTTGGTGGAATGTGTGGCGAGGGAAACTGAAGAACCCTTAGAAAACCTGCCCAGACGCTGTTTCATCCACCACAAATACCACATGCAGGTCCCTGAGATTGAACTCAGGCCTTCTTAGTGATAGGTGAACAGTCTAACCATTCAGCCACAGTGCCACCCATTAACTTTTATTGCTTAAAATAAAAATAATTCTGAATAATGAGAAGCTTTTCTTCAAACCTAGTACCCCCAAAGACCTTCTACAGTAGGTACAGGAAACGGGTATCACTTTCCCGTGCAACTCTATTGAAATCAAGTTTCAAATGAACTGAATACTTTTTGTTAGTGCTTAACTTTCCTTATTTGTTGGAAAATGCAAGGATGTTCCAGTTCAGACCTGCGTCTGTGGTGTGGTGGTAGCGTGTGTGCTTCACACTCAAGAGGTTCCGAGTTTGAATCTCAGGGTGAGTTATACAGAGTTTTTTTCCAAAGTTTTCCCTTAACCTGAGAAGACAAAGTCAAGTAAGTTTAACTTTGGGCTCATTTGCGTACCATTTCACTAATTTCATGTGTGTGTGTGCATGCTCCTCCCCATATTTTGCAGTATGTAGTAGATCTAATAAGTTGTATGTTTGTACGTTGTTACTTTCATGCAGACAAAGGCTGAAGTAGATGCAATTCTTGAGGTAAGATTACACTCTCTGGATCATTTTTCAATAAGAAGTATTTGGTGCATGTGTATGTGGGGTAGTTATCATTGTAGTTGCTTTCTTTTCTCTCTTTTTCTCTGTATTATATATAATCATTAATAAATTAAGGAATAAGATTGCAGAAAATGGTGAAGTTGCATTGTTTAGTAATGTGGAATAATGTTAAGTAGATTTTCCGGGCTTGTGGGCCGTGGTTGAGTTGGATTACCTTCCTCTGACGTTTCGCTGAAAACTGTGTCCAGCATCTTCAGGGTCAACTTCTGTTATTTTGGTCTAAATTAGCGGCTGCACATAAACTAAAGTTCACTGCAAACTTTCATGTTCATCTTTGTTTGTTATTAGTGTCCTTGGTAACATAAATTTTCACGATCGCTCATTCTCATGTTGGTATTCTGGGATATAAAGTACTTACAATAGTAAGTCACCATTGGGGTAATTGTTTCTGATGTGAGACTGCCTTTGTGGTTTACCAGGAGAAATACGAACTGGCTTGAGAATTTAATGCCATTCTGGCAGTTTGTCACAATAGCTCAGTGTATAGAGCGTCCACCCGGCAAGCGGAAGGTCTGTGGTTCAAATCCCAGTTGTGGCATTGAATTTTTAAGTTCCAGTTCTACCTCTTAAACTTTGCCCACACACGGCTTGTGTGTTTAAAAACACCAACAGTAAGTTTGTTGGCATAAATAAATAATAATCTACGTAACATCGTTGATAATGCCAGCCGTGAAAGCCTCAGCACTTATAATGTGGAATAAGTTTATTCAAACTGAATATTAATATGTGTATTGCATCTTAACATAAACACATGTTATTTTTCATGCAGCAAAAGGCTGAATTTGATGTGTTTATTGAGGTAAGAAACACTAAGCTCATTGTCTAAATCATTTTTACTTAATGTCCTTTTAATATTCAGTTGTTTCTCGCCATTGACTGGAAAGAGCATGGACTTTCAAGGCCAGTACATAACGTCCAGTTCACTATTCCCTTTGTATCTAGTATAAAATGTATAATGCAGCTATTTCTGTAAAGGATTATCTAAATTAAAATGAAGTAGATAGAAAAATAAGTGACTGAGCAAGAATAATTTACATAACTAATAAACGAAGGAGGGCAGAGAAAGTCATGCGAATGTAACACATCAGATTGTCAAATATAGGTATTATTGTGTGTGTGTGTGTGTGTGTGTGTGTGTGTGTGTGTGTGTGTGTGTGTGTGTGTGTGTGTGTGTGTGTGTGTGTGTGTGTGTGTGTGTGTGTGTGTGTGTGTGTGTGTGTGTGTGTGTGTGTGTATCTGTGAATGTGGGTGCCTGTGTATAGCATAACTCTTAATGAAAAGTTGAGTAAATCCCTCAAACCTGTATACCTGGAACATACGTGGACGCCTACTGCTTTTCATTCAGGAGCTTATGAAAGACCACTTTTTGCAAGTATACTCAGGGGTCTCCATCTAGGGGATATGTGAATAGCGACCACAAGGTACCCAAGCTGAGCAGAACATTACTTCCACTTACTGGTGTTTTGCTCCTCACTGTAACTTTTCTATCTGACCTTACCTTGGTCAACTCTTGTTCTCTTTCGACCCCGATGCTATTAGAGTTCCTGAGGGCTAGGGAGTCTTTATTTTTCCAACCTCTCCATTTCTCCAATTTCTCTATAAAACCTTAACCCACAACATGCTGACCTGTCATGGCATGTATACGTCCTCTGATTGGTAATCAGAGGATATGGTCGGTGAATTTATTTTGATAATTCTCCCGGTCAGGTCGGTGAGACCCATAAACCAACGACAGGTGTGGTCCTCCAGACATGCTGGGGGTTGTGAGAGAGCGATGTGACCTCCAGAACATAAAAATATGGTGCTCTCTAAAAAGCGGTTACATTTATTGCTAAGTCTCTTTGAATTGGGATATATTCTTCACCACTCTGTCCTCTATGTGATCTGCAAGAGGAAATGGATCGAGACCACCTTCAAATATGCCCAGCCACTTCTAATGCCCCATCCATCAGTGAAAAATATTGGAGAGCAAGAGGATTAATGACTTCATTGTCAGAAATCCAGCATTAGCTAACAACAACAACATCCAAATCACAGCGGTATAATTGTTTCATCTAAAATGGAGGAAATGTCATTTACATATGTGATGGCCTATCACAGCACAACAGCGTCCTTCAGAGGCACATGAGGGGAAGGTTGGTGGATCTAAATACCACCTCTTTAGTCCTCCCGGCTAGGTACGATGGACCCTTTGACCAACGATAGGTGTGGTCCTCTTTGCAAAATGGGGGTTCAAGTCGGGTGATATAACTGCCACATTGTAAAACTGGTGCCCGTTAAGAAAACAGTTACATGAAAGCCACATACATGAGTATGAGTCCTAAACGAATGCTAATGGCTTCATTGCCAGATGCAAGGCACTAGAAAACAACAACATCTTTGTACAGTAAGATTTGGTCTATCTCTTACAGTTTAGGAGTAATTCAAAAGTTCATCCAGAACAAACAGGACTACATGGGCTATAGAGAAAATTCAAAACACACATTTCCTTTGTCATAAAATATCTTAAACATTTGTCATTTTAATCAAAATTGTTAGAAGATTAAATTTTAGAAAAATTTTCCATGTAAAGGATAGTTTAGGGTGGAACAATTTGCTTCAAAATCTTTATGTCGCATCCTTGAAAGATACCAACTTTGTTTTTAACCAACTTTTCTTTTTTGAGTTATGCTGTCCACTGACAGACACACAGGCTGACATACAAACACACGGACCTTTTTCTGGATTAAGGGGCCTCAGAAGACATATTTCCAGGGAAATCTCGACATCAAACTTTTAGATGGAATACAATACTTGCTCTACTTACTATAACTAGTAGAGAAAGTAAAAATTGTGCATTATTTTTCAGGCAACCCTCACAATACAAAAAAAAAGAATGCAGATGGAGAAAAACTAAAGTGCACAAAAATTAAATGGCTCCATTACAAAAAATCATTATGTACATTTATTTTTTACAAAACTGATCCTGTTAAAGTTACTGAATTTTAAACTATGAGTTTCTCAAGAAGATGAACGACAAGATATGAAGCTACTCAAAGATATAATGGACCCAAACCCAACCTTAATTGAGAGAGAAGATTAAATGAGAGGAGAGAGAAGATATTTTGGCTCTGCTGTCTTGTGTTTCATTAGTTTTTCACAGGTTCTGCAAAAAGTTAAAAATGAGTAAACCCCAATATTTTTCATAATGTCATTGAATCTGAAGGGAAAGGTGACTGAACTTTCAGATACTGCACACTACTTTGACATTATATTCAGATACCATTACTCTTCATTACTATTGTAGTACTCAAGATTACTATCATTTAATTCACTTTAACCTACACAGAATGGGATATATTTGTGAAAGTTAATGTATCACATTGACTGGAGATTCAACAAAGTATAATAGTAACAAATTGTTAATTATCAATAAACATTTCCTTGAAGCCTTTTAGTAAGGAAATGTTGCTTGCTACGGTCAAGCCCCATGCAAGCACAGCCTGATAGTGGGGTTGCCACCTTACTGCCTCCAGACCTGCAGAATGTTTAATTGAGATTTTCTCCCCTAGAGAAGTTGGCTTCACTGAGCTATCGAACCTTCGCCCTCACCCCTGGACAGGCACAGGCCAAGTGGAAAAAGACATCCGGGAAGACCAACAAAACAATGGTCAGACATGTTTTGGTGAAGAAGAAGAGACGACATTTCCTATACGTTGTAAAAAATTAATATGGAAACGAATATGAAGTTAATTTAATAAATGCTCTTACAAGAAATGTCAAACTTCAAAATCAGATTTCCTAAATATTTATTATTCTGACTTCTTTTTACCCACCCACCTGAGATATGACAGTAAAGACATTAGAAATTAGGTATCACTAGTTTTCAGTAATTAAAGAATTAAAGTATCTCCCACAAAATTTGACATATTTTTATAATGTAGCTTAAAAACTGGAAAGAAAATCATACCAAGGAATAGGAATTCAGATCAGTACCTAATTACTTTAGTATTTGCTGGTGACATGACCAAAATAGGGAAAGAAAAATGATTCAGAGTATATGTTCCATAAGCTCATAGACAATTTTGATACAGAAAATAGGGTTCGGTGCTAAGTGTTGCACTTTTTGGAATAGCAATTGACTCCATCTGGAGGTGTGTTCCACCTAGAGTTTTGTCGTGCCTATTCGTAAACGACTTCACTGTGTATTGCACTTGTCAGCGTGCGGCGTTCTTGCAACGGCGAATGCAGCAGTGTTTGGACAACCTTGGAGAATGGAGTGTCAAAAGTGGCTTACGTTTCTCAACTGAGAGGTCAATCTGCCTTAGTTTCTGGCGTCGTGGGAGACGATTACCACCTTTGCTCTGTTTCGGTCCAGATTTACTTCCCTTTGCAGAAGAGACATGCTTTCTGGGTCTGATCTTGGACAGGCTTAGTTGGTCATCGCATATTGCACAACTAAGAGCGAGATGTGACCATTCCCTAAATATCATGCGAGTGCTAAATGGCAAATCGTGGGGAGCAGATAGGACTACCTTGTTGTGAATGTATTGCGTACACATGTAATTAGGGTTAATTATTGCAATTGGTTTTAGCAGTCTGTTGTCTGTTCATACTGGCGACATGGACCCACCTTTAACATTCTTCACTGATGAAGTGTGGAGGTCAGTTTCTACTCACAACAACTGATACTTGGCTACTGAAAATCACCACATTATTCACCACCACACGTAGAATTATGAGTCTCATGAGAGGTGGAACTGCAACTGAAAAATTCAATGCCACAGCCAGGATTTGAACATGCAGCTAAAGTGGAGGGTCTGTGGTTCAAATTCCAGCTGTGGCTTTGAATTTTTCAGCTCTGATTCTACCTCTGAAGCATTACCCACACATGGCTTGTGTGTTTAAAAACACCAGCATTAAGTTTGTTGACATAAATAAATAAAAATTTCCATCTAAAAGTTATCTAATCCCAGGACATAAAGTACTTACGATTGCAAGTCGCCCTTGGGGCATTTATCTCTAATGTAAGATTCCCTTTGTGGCCTACCGGGAAAAAAACACGAATCAGTTTGAGGATTCAATGTCATACTGGCAAGTTTTCACAATAGCTTAATGGTTAGAGCAGCCACACATAAAGCAGAGGGCCTGTGGTTCAAATTCCAGCTGTGGCATTGAATTTTTCAGTTCCAAATCTACTCTCAAATATGCTGCATTTTTTACCACTGTGTCCTACATTTCCATAAAATTATCTGGTAACCCTATGGATAACATACTTGTGAAATGGATATTAGAAAGTAAATGAGACCAGAAAAGCAGATTAAATCCTTTAGGCAAGGATTTAATCAGAGAACTACAAAAGAAAGTGTCATTACATGCAGATTAGCATGTTGCACTATAAATGCAAAAATGAGAATATTTTTATGGCAATTGGAAAGGCTATGAAGAAACATGAGATGTTTCACATGCTGATATATCAATGTGTCATTAAGAAAGATTAGACGCAGAGGACACTGTTCCGAATAGAAAAAGTTTGAGGTCACTGGTTCAAACACAGCAAAGGGTAATGGATTCCCAATAACCTCACATCCTGAAGTCTCACCTTACATACTATCCTCATTCCCTCCATTTCTTCATCAGTAAGAGCTCGTATTTGGGCACTACCATATACAGCCTGCTCAGAGACAGGTATGCCCTCAGGATGGTCTGCATAATCAGGTCTTGGAATGTGTGCAGGCACAGTTCGATGGGGTCCCTGAGGATATGGTCTCAGCTTCCCTGAATAAGAAATCAGAACAGATACATTCAGAACAGGTTTCAGAAAATTAAGATGGTTCTTCTACATCTCAAGTGGTCCTCCAGACATTCTGGGGGTTGTGAGAGAGCGATGTGACCACCAAAACAAAAATATGGTGCTCTCTAAAAAGCTAAGTCTCTTCAATATTTATGAAAGTGAAAAATATTGGAGAGCAAGAGGATTAATGACTTTATTGTCAGAAATCCAGCATTAGCTAACAACAACATTTCAAGTCTCAATGAAACAAAATCTCTCTCTCCCTCTCTCTCTCTCTCTGGAGCAACTTTGCCCCACCTGCCTTCCTGTGCATTCCCAATTTTAACTTAACATGAAAGTCCAGTTTATCAAAGTCCAGTTGCACAAGTGGTAATAACAAAACATAATCTAAACATTAAATTAATATTTCATTGAACACAACTGATTAAAAACCACAGAAATACTGTTAAAAATACCTTCTGCAAAACATAAGTATTTGCAAAACAAGTAGGTTTTACTGATTTAGTAACAATAAAAAGAGAAAATAACATAATTTTAGCAGTGTACGAGGATTATACTGAAAGTAATGAGCAACCCATTGTTGAAATTCAAATTCCAACAATGTAACAAAAATGATTGCAGGATCCTAATCTACAAACTTTAACTACATGTTGTCAAATTCAATGTGTCTAGCAAAATTTGGAGACCAATTTCCAGATAATTTCCATATTCTTCAAGGAGAAAGTCCTAATTTTCAAAGAGACATGCAACTTATAAATAATACTGGTGTTAACTGAACGTAATCTAAGATAAATGGTGTGCATAGATGGAGTTAAAATTAAGATAAGAACTCCAGAATATTTCACATCATCCAAACCCCCTCCTTTTTTAAAACAATATACTTGTAAATAATTTCTGAACGACCCCATAATGTTAATATTAATTAGATTGTCATTTTGTGCACTTTGTCAACTAATGAAAATTTCTGCTTCAGAAGAGTTGGGTTTAAGGGGCCATCGACAACTAGGTCATTAGGGTGCTTCAGAAGAGCATAACAAACCTGTGAATCTATACTGAGGCCAAGGATTATAGCCAGCCTTTTCATCCTTATCATCCACAGCTTCATCCTCTGAAATACAAACAAAATAGTGTCAGTTACTTCAATGTACAAAACATACATTGGTGGCTCATGAGTACAGAGTTTGGGTGTTCAAATTTTAGATTTAGATAACTCTGAAAATGTGAAATAGTATGCTATATAATAGATACGATTATAAAAATTGATACAAATGTGCAAGGGTTCCCAGGTTCAATTCCCGACTGGGGAGTGGGAATTTTTCTCCAGCCAAGATTATTCCCAATTCTCCCCAGTCTGGAAGTATGAATTAAGAGTGTGAATGTGTGTGTGAATTTAATGTATAAAAACCTTAATGACTCAAAACCCACCATTAAATGAGTAACACCATTGCCATTATGCAACACGTTCCACAGGAGAGGCTGCCAATGTGACCACAGTTAAGGCGGGATATGAATGGAAACAAACAAACAAACAAAATTTGCTGGATTGGCAATGTTTCTACCAAAACTCATTGGGATTTTGGCTATACTGATCCTATGGCCATGCTTTGTCATTGCTTTGCAGTTGCAGCCTGGCAATAACTGCTTCACTCCTCTCATCATAAAAAACTACATCCCTTGGCAGCACTTTGCAACTTAGGACCCTTCTATCATCTACATCATTCATTTTTTGAGATGTTTTATTCTGCTACAAATTTTACACACTAGGGTTAAGCAATTCACTGTATTTGTTTGAGGTTATTTTGAGTCACTTATTTACACTCACCTTCACTACTAAACTGCTTTTTTAAAGCGGTTACCAGATAACTGTAATAGTTGTGACAAAAGCTACATAGGGAAAACAAAGAGAAATTTGGATATAAGACTTAAGGAACACCAAAGAAACATAAAATTAAAACAAATTGAAAAGTCTGCTGTGGCACATCATTTTTGGATTGAAAACCACCTTCGGCCTTAATATAAAACTGTTAAAATCTATTAATTCACCAATAGAACTGAATATTTGGGAAAAAATATACATCATCAAAAACAGTAATAAAGTTATTAATTTTGAAATACCAGCATTGAATGAAGTGTTAAAGCTCTGCGCCCCTAACACCAGATGGCAGCAGAATAGAGACAGCAGAGAAAAGGAACAAGAGGATAACGTCAGTCACCCAACGGCTGATGATGGGATCGAATGGTCCTGAAAACGTTCCCGCTTTAAAAAAGCAGTTTAGTAGTGAAGGTCAAAATAACCTCAAACATGAAGAATACTTCACTGTCAATAGTGCTTCTATTTTTAATATTCATTCATTGTATTGTTAGTTTTATGAAGTAAGCTTTTTTATTTCCTCTTGGTACATGTATAGGTATATTTTTTCGGTAATGTAATGGATGTGACTGAGATATTGGTGGAAGATTTTAACACACGTCTTGTTGATGAGTTATCTGCTCTGGGATGAGCCATGATATGGCGTGCCTGCTAGAGATGTCAGATGCCAGCAACCATGCCATCTCTGGGCATATGTCCCTTGCTCATTGCTGCTGTTCACCCTGCTGAGTCAGGAGAATGGCAACCTACTCTACCTTCTTTAAGTGCAGTCAACTGTCGCTTAAGCAATTTATGTTATTCACATACTGCTAGGCATTGGATTACCTGCAGCCTCAAAGTGTTCATGAGTCCATCATTTGGCATTGACACACCTCCATGGCCTGGAGGAATGCCAAATTCATTTGGGGGCATGCCTCTGAAATTGAAGGTTTTGGTTAAAATGGTGTCCTTACCATGGATATTGCCAAATAGAACTACTTTCATCAGAAGTACCACAGGGATCAGTGGAACGGAGAGCATTTCGATGGGGTCAGGAGATCTTCAAAGAACTTCTTGGTTGAGGTTCCAGACAGAACTGCCAAAACCCTGGAAGGACCGATCCTGGATCCCACATCATCTCCAATGGCTGGGCAGCATATACCATGTGGAGAAGGTTGATAATGGTGTATATCTACACTGTTGTTTTCCATAGTGACAGCTTTGCTAGTCCTCACAATCCAGAGGTGCACATCCAAATGGGAGAAAACATGTGGATAAGATCTAAGAGCAAACACCAGAGAGAGTATGGCAGTAGACCAGGGCTATTTGCACCATTTCTGCGTGAATTCATCTACAGGTGTGGCTGTCCAAATTAGAGTGTCTTCCAAACCTAGTGACACTCTCAACAAAAAAACCTGCTGTCTAAACAACTTCCTCTTAACTCAATGAAAAAATGAAACTATTAACATTACCATTCAATCATGAAATAAATCCAGAGGTTAAATTATTAAAACAATTAAATGGACCGATAGATTTAATGGTTTGGGAAAAGATATTCATTTTAAAAAACAGGAATCACGTTATGAATTTTGAAATACCACCAATAGATTGTATTTATAAGCTTTTGTTTTCAGAGGTTGGCGACACATATATCTTTTGGGTAGCTGAGCATCTGTAGCTATGGTAACTGTTTTTAAATAAAGCTTTGAAAATATGATGGAAGCACCATGGAACATGTCAGCAGCATTTAAGAACTTGCAGCAATTACTAAGATAAGTGAAGTTTTTAGTCTCTAAGTTTGGTCACCTCCGAAGGAATGTCGCCTTGTCGTGGTGGAGGGGCTCAGTACCTGAACCAGACAGCCTACTAAGTGTCATTTTGACCACTGGTAGGCAAGAGGTGAGGGGAAGCAAAGAGCATTCCAAAACGGGTAGATGAGGCTCGGTAGTCTTGGACGACAACTCATCTAGGAGAAGAAGACTCCAAAATCAAACTCCCCCAGGGGGACCTACTATGGTAGGTACGGGTTTGGCGTACCCGGAGCCCCGAGCTATACTCTCGATTGGGTTCCTCTAAGAGGTGAGAGGGCACCTGCCAAACGCCCAATCAACTTTGGTCCACTTTTGTGTTTGACCTCCCACCTGATACCTGCCTGTACACGGTCTGATGGATAACCTACGTGCGGGTTGTAGGAGGATGGGGAGATGCAAGGGGTGAGTGGGTAACCGCGTAAGTCCCAGCCCCTGTTTATCATGTAGGATCTGTGTGCGTATCCGCTGATAAAGGTCAGTCCCGGGGAGGGGCCATTGCATGAGCTGATGCACTCCTGAAGGCGATTGGGTCCCTCTGTCTGTACATTGGGAGGTGAGACCCTAAGGTGAGCAAGGTCCATGCCAGGACTCTCACCTAAGCCGGGGTGGTGCCCAGGATGTGAGCATGCCATCGGAGACATTTGCAATGGTGGAGGATATCGTTGCTATGAGTTCTCAAAAAACTCAACACAAAAAAACATTAAAGTCGTTGTAAAGGAAGCAGCAGAGTCGAGTGGTCCTCGCTACTTAGTAATAACTAGAACTGAGGCAGATAAGGAATTTTTATTGGTGAGCCCATTTACCATTCAAAAGGGTTTGGATAACATTGCTGGTCCAGTAAAGTCATGCACTAGATCTCGCAATGGCACGCTCCTGGTTGAAGCACATTCAGCTACCCAGGCTGCTAAAATACTGAAAGTGAATATGCTAGCAAGTTAGCAGAGGACTAGCAGAGGACATAGACCAATCTGCCCACACTGGGAGAACCCCAGTAGAAAAGAGGCGCGAAAAAGCGTCCGAGAAGTATGTCACCCCAAGAGAGAACAAAAGGGCTAAATTAATTGGTCAACCGCCTACTCCAAAGTAATGCTGAGTTACTTTGGATTACCTGTCCCATATAAATATCAACATGGCTATCCTACAATGGAACATACGTGGTATTAGAACTCAACGGCCAGAACTTGAGCGTTTGCTCAAAGAAAACGAACCTCTGGTCGCATGTTTGCAAGAGACTAAGCTGCGTCCTCGAGACGCTTTCCATCTAAGGCGATACACCCCAGTACGGTGTGATGTTACACCAGAAGATGGTGTTCCGGCACATGGTGGCGCTATGATACTTGTCAGAGATGACGTATACATACAATCTGTACCATTACATTCCGATATACAATCAGTTGCTGTAAGGATTCTACTGCAAAACATCCAGATCACCATTTGTACCTTATATTTGCCTCCGTCCCATGACTTCTCGCACATTGATTTTGAAGATCTAGTTTCCCAGTCACCAACACCATTTCTGTTGGTGGGTGACTTCAATGCGCACCACCCACTTTGGGGTTCAAGTTGTGCTTGTGCGAGGGGTACGCCCATTACTGACTTCTTGGTCACAAAGGCCGAATAACTGGCAGGGAGGGCTCTGGGTGACAACCACAGCCCACACTATAGTTCTGCACCAACCTCATGACACTTGCAGGGTAGAGAGGTGGGGGATGCAGTGGTCAAGCTGTAAGAATTGATCCACGACTTATTGTTTACTTTCATTACAACTTTCACTATTAGTGTCTTACTGCAAAGAACACACTGTTACAATTTTCAGTCGATAGTGGCATTTTACCTAGGCATTTCAATTCTTAATGCAACTCAAAATATCTCCAAATGTAACACTGAGCCCCAGAATTGCAGAATAAATAAGGATTACTTCATTTTGTGATGAAATAACCTTTGCCTAATTCATTAACCTGAAACAACTATGAAATCAGAACCTCGAAAGATGCCATTCATTGCTAATTATAAAACTGAATAATGGGATATGGCAGGAAAAGCCTTAAAACAATGTTCAATTTGTGTTTGTAAATACACCTTGTTAGTCTTTTAACTGCAGGGAAGATACTCGTATTTTGTTTCTCAACTATCCCTGCTTTGTTTTTTGTGCCTGTATATAATGTGGTACTGTATATTATATACTGAACACTTACATTGAGATGTTCAATGTTCATGGCTTCAATGGCCACTTGTGAACTCACTGAACACAATACAATCCAACCCAATCACACAATTGTGCAGTAGGTAGATAACTTTAAAATGGAAATGTAAGTATTTCTTAATATACGTTATGAAACAAATTCAAAGTTCCATCATAGAGGCTTAAACCACATAATATGAAATAACTATGAAATCATAACATCATGCAACCGCGCAGTTGTTAGATATTGTTTCAATGGGAATGAATACATTTCCAAATGCACAAGTTTTATAACTGAGTTACATGCACCAATACCATTGACAGAGTGCTTCAAACATGAGATTTTACTATTATTTTGTTGCTTAACAATGCTGTCAATTGCCAGGGTCACATCCGTGCGCCGGAATTTCATCCTGCAGGAGTTCTTACATGCCAGTAAATCTACTGACGCGGGGCTGTCATTTTTAAGCTAACTTAAAAACCATCAGTCTGGGCTGGATTTGAACCTGCGATCTTGGAATCAGTGGGCTAGCATCTAACCAAGCGTGTCACCCAGGCCGACATTGAATTTTTCTAGCAATAATTGTAGTGAACTACTGATGATTATTATTACACTTTACTTTAAATGCAGATTTTCATTTAACAGCTAAAGGGAGTGAAAAAATCTTCACTTAATAACACTTTCTGCAAACTTTATGCCCCCTTTTCTCCTTTTACATTACCTCCATAGCTACATCACTGCTTCCCACATACAACAGTTTCAGTTTCACTTCCATTGCTCTTTGTTAACATTACTCTACTCTTTATATCCTGATTCCACTCCAATACTCATCTCTAAAACTGTTTCAGTTTTACTTGCATTTCTCTTTGTTAACAATAGTCTTTATATCCTACTTCCACTCTATTGCCTGCTATCCCCTCTGATTCATAATTTCTGCCATCTTGAGCACTGCAGGAACCTAGTGTACTTTTTTAATCCAAGTTTGCATGGTTTAGCAATATTTCACATCCCCTTAATCTCTTTTCAACAAAATTATCTATTATTATTTATTTATGCCAACAAACTTACTGCTGGTGTTTTTAAACACACAAGCTGCGTGTGGGCAATGTTTGAGAGATAGAACTGGAACTGAAAAATTCATTATCTATTGTTATTTCAGTCTTTGTAAGGCATAACCCCTATGAATTTGTATCTCTGTCATGTATGTTAATATTGAGTATTTCCTAAAACAGTTCACAACAATTTTCGTGTACTTTTAACACTACATTACATGCATTTCACAGCCTCCTCGGATACATATTATTAAAAACGTGTCTACTTAGTAGCTTTCAAAATTATTTCTTTTGGCTAAAGCAGAGATTGGAGTACTTTACATTTTTCCACTTTGTTTCCATATTTTTGTGCACAGTGGTTTCCTATGCACCCATTTTCCACAGGTTTTCCAAGTGCACATAGTCGCTCCTACCAGTTGACACAAATTTCAGTGAATGGTTAACTTTGATGTGAACAAAGGCCTCAAGATCCACATTGCCATAGGCTCTCTGGCACTCACTAACATTGTTCCTGGCAACATCCAATCCTTTGTTAGTTACAGAAGTTTCCTGATTCCTTTGTTCAATAGGTACTAGAAAGGAGTAGCTTTATTCCCATGCTCCACACCACAATACACCCATTGTCCTTCCACAAGTTGTCCAATGTTGCACCTTCTGAACCCAAATTTGGCTTTGTCAAATTCCAAAATTTTATTTCTGATCCTGCCTTCAGTTGTGTACCACCTAGTTCACACATACTTTGCAGATTTCCCATTCCCACCATTTCCAGCATGCCGCTAAATGACATAGTTCCCTGCTTTTCATACATCAGAAATACCACTCTCCCCACCTTCTCCATCTTTCTTTGCCCCTACTACCTTACCTTGTGTACACAGCCGTTGCATCTGCTGTCTAACCAGGTTCGAAAAAGACTAATTGCATGTTTCTAAGAGTTAATGTAGCAATAGTCATGACCTCAAAACAATATTAATATACTCACAATACAGGCCCATAGGCAGGACTGAACATCAGGCAGGGCTCCAGATTTTATGGGGGGGGGGGGGGGGGGGGGGGGGCTGAGATAAAATACATTTTAAAAGCAGATGTGTTGCTCTCGCATAGCTTTCTCTACTCACTCTTGTATAAACTATTCTTTCCGAGAGAAAAAAATGACTTCACATTTGAGAAAAGTATAAATATTTTAAACTTCCAACCAATAACAACAAATACCTCAAAAAGGGTTAATTACACAAAAAACAAATGTATACAATATACATAGTGTGTTTCAACGATATGCAACTTTCTATATAGCATGATTTTGTCCATCTCTTATAGTTTACTAGTTATCAAAAGGTCATCCAGATAGAGAGGACTTCAGAGTCTATTGCCTGACAATTCAAAATCATTGCACTCATTTTTAGGAAAATAAAAATGTTGTAAAGTTTGCATGCAAACGAGACTAGGGTGGTGGGGATGTCTTTAAAATCTTTGTGTCATATGCTTGGAAGATGCTGAACTTAAATTGCCAAGTTTTGTTTTTCACCTACGTTTCTTTTTGCAATATGCTGTTCACACACAAACACACATGGATGTTTTTTTTTGTTTTTTTTTTTAAATAACTCTTTTCTTGGATCCAGGGGGGCTCCAAACAAATATTTCCAGTGAAGTCCCCTTCATTGAATGTTTGGCTGGAGTACATTAATCACAATTATCTGTTAATTGAGTGAAAAATGCGTCATACTATTTTTTTGTTTACAAAAATGTTGATGTGCAATCATTACATGATGAAACTTTGACACAGAAAATGTTATTTACTTGTAATGGTATATTGTGTTATAATAATATAATATAACATGTTATACAGCACCACAAGTCATGCTGGAAAATATATCTCCAGAAGATTAAGTCGGAAAAAATTATTCATCCAAGTTTGAATTCATTGCTGAGAATGGTTGGGAGGAAAAATGAAGCTGCTACATGTGTGCAAGCAGATGATTTCCTAAGACTGCTGATAATGCTATGCATGCTTGTTCAACTGCGTTTTAGCGACTTTCTGAGCAGCCTTCGACAGCCAAAAGGTTTGGATATTTGGCACACTGGAATAAGACAATGGGTAACTATTACTGCAAGGTAACTATTAACATAGTCTTCAATACATAGTTATTTTAATCATTAATTTGTTACTGAAATATTTCTAAAACTTCCAAACAGGAAAGGACAAATGGAACAAATTTTTTTCCAGTACAGCCGCTACCCGACCTGGCCCCCCTCTGGCTACAACCCTGTCACAATATTTATGCAGATCCCCTACATTCGCTAACCCCAGTATTTGTGACAAAATTATATTTTAGCAAATACACAATATTAGCCTGTTTTTCTGCATAATGTATGGTCCTTTGGTACTGGGATTAAACTGGCCTGTACAAACTTGGTGTTCACTGAGTGTGATTTGGCTAATTTGGATAATCCATTTCCTTCCTTGTTATATGTGGTACATTTGCCTTGATCTGTTGTTTTCTTTTAATGTTTTTATCTTTATCTGCTTTTATACACAGTATGGTTAAGTGTGCTTTCTTATCCTGCTCATCCTTTGGCTACGCTGAAACAGTCGTTAGCGATGTTTGTTAGTCATACGTTGGTAGCTCTAAATGTTCATTTGCTACATGCATTATTAGGTGGGATTGTAAGGAAAAAAAACTGGAAATGGGTAGGGGCTCTAGCAGCAGAATTTATTTCTACCTGTCGCTTACCACTTCATTAATTTAAAAAATCATTCAACGTTTCGCAATGCAGCACTATTCTTAAAACACTTACTTGCTATTTTATGCACCACTTCATGGGATTTCCAATTGCCCTTGAAGCAGTCCTGAAAAGTAGACATGATTTTCCTTAAAACAAACTCCCATTAACGTTACATTATTCTAGCAAACAGGCAAGTTAACCGCAAAAGTATAACCGCACATTAGTTTTTAAAAATCTCTGCTACAGTAACTGGCTATAACATAACCCTATATTTTACAAATACCTGAAAGTACTCCTATTTACTCATAATATAACACCCCTTATCAACTCACTAACCTGATAACAGAAATGAGAACTTTGTATGCCTAATTTTATGCATGTTGGGCATTGTAATTTTCCTGTAGAATTGCAACCTGGTGCTTCACACACCTTTCTCATGGTTACTGCTGCCATTTTCTTTCACTTTGAAGTGCAGTGTTGCCACCCATACTCAAGGAGATAAGCTAGATCGTCGTTCAAAATAAGCCAAAAAGCCTAAATATGAACGAGAAAAAAGCTAGAAAAAAAGCTAACAATTTATTTAGCTGTAATTATTAGTTAGTATCAATATTCTATAACGAATTATAATTATAAAGCAGTGTTACGTACGTTATTGACATGTTCAATGTTCACCAGCCTCCATGGCTACATTACATTTTCTTCATACTAAAACAGACTATAACAATTTGTGTATGTACTCACATAAATTCAATGTATCATTTGAACAACTAGTTCCGTCAGAATTTCTAACTCAGATTGGTATCCGATTGAAAACAAAAAAGATGTCACCTTTTGTGTTACAGAGAAGAACACAATAGACCTTTTAAACACAAAAAGGTCCTCCTCTGCAATATCCGCGTGAGTTTGTCTTCGTAAATTATGGTTGTGCTCTTAGATGTATGCCTAAGTACCCAACGTTCGCTTCTTTTTTCACCACCATGCTAAGAGAACGGTATACGAATAGCACCGTTAGTACTAAGCCTGTGGGGTTTCGCTTCCAAGATCTCCTAGTGAACCTTGGAGTGGAACTGCCTAGGATGTTCGCCAAGGGCGAGAAGCTTTACCCCCCCCCCCCCCCCCCCCCCCTGGTTATCTGGCATGCCCTATGTAGATCTTGGGATATGACTGTACATCGGAAATTCACGATTCCTACTTCACATATCCGGAAGTGTATTTTAGAGTTTTTGTCAGGCTACACTGACCGTCCATGTATTTACACCGATGAGTCAAAGAGCACCAACGGTGTTGGATGTGCTTATATTTATGGAACTGAACCACACACATTCGGTTTTTCAAAGAGCACTTCCATTTTTACTGCAGAGCTTTATGCAATTTATCGAGCTGTTTTCTAGGTGCGTCGTCGTAAATTAGGTGACTGCCTGGTTTTGAGCGATTCCCTTAGTCCACTTCAGAGCCTTTGTGAGCTGTACAACCTCCACCCTATTGTACAACATATCCAGGATGCCCTCCATGTTTTACATGCTTCTGGCATTGACGTGGTGTGTTCATGGATTCCTGGTCACGTAGGTTTGGCAGCAAAGACGGCAACTACAGAAGCCAGTATTACCATCTCACGTGTTACTTCGGATGACTTTAGGCTTGAAGTGTGGAGACCGGCACTGTCGTCGTGGCACGAAGAGTGTTCAGCTCTCCGCGGTAAGAAGCTTAGAGAGGTGAAAGAACTTCCGATAAACTGGGTAACTTCCTGTCGCATATCTCGCAGCAAGGAGGTTAATTTGGCTCGATTAAGAATAGGGCACTGTAATTTTTCGCATGGTTACCTATTTAAATGATCTATGACCGCTGTGTATCAATGCCACGTGCTGCTAGTGTTGCTCTCTGGCGCAACTTCGGGATTCTCTGCAGCTGCCTGCCAGACTTGCAGAGGTCTTAGCGGATGACAAAACAGCGGTTGATAAGAGCTTTTAAGTTTTTAGCGGAGTGCAATATCAATTTGAGGATTTAAAATGTTAGTTATCTCTTTATGCTTTTTATATATTTATCACCTTGTTTCATATCTGGCTATTGCCACTGTTTTTTCTTGTTGCTGGTATTTTTATTTTTGAGCGAAATTTATATCTGGCTTTTGCCATGGATCCTTTAAGGGTGCTGATGTCTAGAAGTTGAGCGCCCTTAAACCCACAAAACCAAACCAAGGTTTCGGTACTAAGTGTCACGTTCTTTGCTGTAACAATTAACTCCATCTGGAAATGTGTTCCACCTGGAGTTTCGTCATGCCTATTCGTAGATGACTTCGCTTTTGCACTTCTTAGCACACTGCGTTCTTACAATGGCGCCTGCAGCAAAGTTTGGACCTTATTTTTCTTCTTGCTATTATTTTTATTTTTGAGTGAAATTTATATCTGGCTATTACCATGAATCTTATAAGGGCACTGATGACTTAGAAGTTGAGGGCCCTTAAGCCCACAAAACCAAACCAAAAGAAAATTGGAGGTGTTGTATATGTTCAAAACCATTATTAATTTTAATAAATATGTAAATGTCTACCCAACAATGAAGGATTTTATTTATCCTAACAATAGGTACTTGTATCCTTTTTGCTCCATGTATAATTTGTTAACTCAAAGCTGTGCATAAGTGTGTTTTATACTTATAAAATGTAATCTAATAAAATATATCAATTAAACTCATGTGGAGTTATTTATTAAGAGTTCCCACTAAACAACTATATAGTTGTTCCTTAGAACTAAGAGAGGCTACACCCTAATGTTGCTGCAAGTAATACAACACAATTATGGCTCACCTTTAAGGTAATTGCATTTCCTCATTGCAAGAAATCCAGTTTTTATGTTGACGGAAATGCAACCGGCTGGCCTTGATAAGCATTACTGCAATGTTAACCTACTTTACAGCAAAAATATATCAATAAGCCTTCTCCCACAGCAATACTATATCTTATTGATGTGTTTTACCTAAATTCAATACTGCCATTGGGATGTCATCAATTAAACAACAATACAACTTTAAAATTTTCATGTTCCTGTTTTATTTGTACCATTTGTTTACCTAATAGCTAATCACCCATTGTATGTGTGGCTTATGCGTCAGCATACTGTGTAATAAAGCGCTTCTGCATGCGTGGTCTCTTGAGTCATCGGAATAGATCAACATTACAACTTTTGCTTACGCGAGTTTCGTAACTGAGTAGAGTCCGTGTCTTTCTTTGTTGAAATACATACGTATTCTTTCCTGCTTGTAGCTGAAGGGAGAAGTGGTATAAAAAGATGTTTTTGCACCAACTGCATATAACCATATACAATTGTTTGGGGATTTGGACAGCTCTCTAAACCCACACAGGACAATGACCGACCTTGACTACCGACTATAAATAACTCGCAGCCTAATTGAACAATACCACGTTGGGGGTTGAAAATCCAAAACCCCTGCACCCCTCAGACTTCCAGGAAAACATTATCCTAAAAGGATACCACCAACAGCTCATTTCGAAAGTGTTTCGTGTGCCGCAAGAAGGGAATTTGCGAATGTGGAGATGTACGTGCCCTTGTGTGTTTATCCCTGTTTTGAGGTAAATCACTGCAGAATGAACATGTTAAGGTAAGCCAATAAAGTATATAGACCTTACTAAAATGTTTCATAAAGGGAAAATTATAATAAGTTGAGTTGGATAAGGGATAAATAAGGGTTAAATGCTTAAACGCACAGGACGCCCATATAGCTCATCCGCCATTTTAAATGGACGTGATTTCACGTCGATATCCCTCAAGAGGTTAATAACTAACTACAGAGTAAATAGAAAATATGACGACTTATTTCGGGCTGTTATGCCATGTTCTGCTGGAGTCTAAGCACCCAGGCGTTTTGTCCACAGCTGTGGCAGACATCTTCAGCAGCACATTCATAGTCTCCTCGGAGAAGTTAACATGGCGTCTGAGGTATGCACCGTGTGAGCTGTTATATTTATCCCTCTAGTGAACTCCGCTGGGATAAATCGAGGGATAAATACAGCAGCTTAGACACGCCACACCTCAGATGCCATGCTAACTTCTCCAAGGAGATAACAACTGTGCCATTGAAGATGTCTGCCACAGCTGTGGACAAACGTCTGGGTACTTAAACTCCAGCAGATCATGGCTTAACAGCCTGGAAATAACTCCTAGTTATATTGACTCCGGCCTTGAAAGCCTAGGCTCTTAAATAGGAAAGTTATTTCATTTACTTTGCTCACAATAAATGAAAGTAATTGGTACAATAAATAAATTTTGCACATGTCTTATACTTTATTAAATAAAAAGTACAGATAAGTATCTCTAAAAGATCTCCATACTTAATACCACTAAAATACATATAAATTAACACAGAAACCATCCCAGGATATGGTTATGAAATACCATGGCAACTTTCATATCTGCCAATCCTTCCTTCTACAGGATATCTTGTCCATGCTCAAATCTTATAGATATATATCTACATACGTACTTAAAATTATACTTATTATAACATACAGGTGCACTTTGTCTTATAACACAGAAACCATCCCAGGATATGGCTCTCAAATACTGTGCCAACTTTCATATCTGCCAATCCTTCCTTCTACAGGATATCTTGTCAATGCTCAAGTATTATATATATATCTACACACGCACTTAAAATTATGCTTATTACAACATACAGGTGCACTTTGTCTTTCCCAGACATGTTGCAAACAACTTCACTAACCATAACCATTATAGAAACATAATATTCGAAGATTTCCCAGTCGGATAAATGTATATTTTCTCTCTCCCCACTCAGTACACCAGCGGTTTCCTCCTGGAGATTCAGCAGTCATCTTTCATACCACTTAATTTGTGCTGCCTGTAAAGCATGGCTTTAAGGGTTTGGTAGAAATGAGAGTAAAAATGAAAATGCAGAGAATTTGGCACAGGAACCACTGAATATATTTTATATTTAAATTGATCTGACCTAATAGGCCATTGGAAAAATTCTGAGTAACTGGGGTGGGTCTGGGAACCAAATAAAGATCTTTGGGTAGGATTTTTTAATGAAAATGATTTGATGCCAACATATATGGAGAGAACAATTACCCAGACATGCTATCTATCTGCGCATGAACACTTGTAAACCTCCTCCAACCACACACAGAATGACAGCTCTATTTACAAGCATAAACTTTGACCTTGATTTATTGTAAAATCTCATCTAATCACATTTTTGGTAATTTTCAGACACTTGATGATAGGACCTTTATCTTCATGTACTAATGTTTGTACTTTTCTTGGGTTAAAATTCCAAATTATATTGAAACAGCCTGGGACTAAGCATATTTCTGTTTGGTATATGAAAGACGAATATCACAAACATAACTGCTGCAGCTGTGTTGGGCACCATTGTTCATGGCACAGCTAGCAAGTAACTATTATTCATCACTGCACAGGAAATAGGGCTTCAGGGGTTTCATTACATGAGAAATCACAGGAACATTCCACGCACGTCCCAGAAGCTTCTGACGTTTTTGAGCTGACATGTTTTCAACATCAGTATAGTGACTGAGTAAACCAAATACCCTTTCGAGTTCAGTGGTAGCAGACATGCTATCTATCTACGCATGAACACTTGTAAAATTCTTCCAACCACAAAGTGAACGACAGAAGCTCTATTTTCAAAGACAAACTTTGAACTTTATTTATGGTAAAATTTCACCTAATCACATTTTTGGTGATTTTCAGACAGTTGCTGATAGCACCTTTATCTTCATGTACTATTGTTTGTACTTTTCTTGGGTTAAAATTCCAAATTGTATTGAAACAGTCTGGGACTAAGCATATTTCTGTTTGGTATTTGAAAGACGAAGATCACAGACATAACTGCTGCAGCTGTGTTGAGCACCATTGTTCACGACACAGCTAGCAAGTAACTATTATTCATTGCTGCCCAGGAAATAGGGCTTCAGGGGTTTCATTACATGAGAAATCACAGGAACACTCCACGCGCGTCCCAGAAGCTTGTGACTTTTTGAGCTGACATATTTCCAACATCAGTATAGGGTCTGGGTAAACCAAATACCCTTTCGAATTCAGTGGTAGTTACCAGCAAATCTCTCCCTCGTGCCTTCACTGGGAATTTACTCATTTTACCTGAAACAAGATAATAAATCTCTAATGAATGGATCATACTTGTTATTTGAAATACAGTGCAAAAATAAATGATGAACATTTCCATTTTCTCTAGTAGTAGCCTATGTCTCCCATTTATTTTCTGTGCTAACATCATTGCATTGTTTAAAATGCTGAGCTGATTTAAAAGCTAAAAATCTATCAAGTACATGATGTGAATTTAGTATGTGTAAAATGGAAATTATTCCATCATCAACTGCATATGATTATATAAACTGGAGATATTCTGTTGACAGAAACAGCTTCAATGTACGCGTGGTATCTAGAAATGCCAGGCCAGGTTGCCAAGCAAATGCTAGTAAGGGTTTCTATATCCTCCGAATTTCCTGTCCCTCCATTTCATTAGATTAATCGTTTCATCCATCATCCTGTTAGGTTTCTTTCAGGGTTGCAAGCATCGGCAAGTGTCACAGCAGCAGTATGG
This sequence comes from Tenodera sinensis, assembly GCA_030765045.1. NCBI lineage: Eukaryota > Metazoa > Arthropoda > Insecta > Mantodea > Mantidae > Tenodera > Tenodera sinensis. The sequence continues at coordinate 388,364,294 of CM060964.1, forward strand.
CAGGGGGAACAAACGCACTCTGGAAATCTCATCCCCAAGATTGGAAGGCAAGGCTACAGGTTTCTGGGCCCCCCATGGGATGATACAAACCCAAGGGGTAAAAGGGGGCCATTTTCTTAGACCTGCATCCCTCTTGGGAGTACAAATCTCAAGGTATGGCATAGGAACCGGGCTGAGCAAGCCTCTGCCAGGTTACTGAGAAAATGTAAGAACCCTGCCCTCTGCTGTCGTGGCAAGTTCTGGCTGCCCTTCAGATTTGCCTTATCTCTCCAGGGGGTAGTCGCATCAGGGGCATAGGCATTAAAGATCACCTTCTGGTCCCCTCCGAAGGAATGTCGCCTTGATGCCGGAGGGGCTCAGTACCTGATCCAGACAGCCTATTAATTGTCATTTTTTACTATATGTAGGCAAGAAGTGAGGTGAGGAAAACAACATTCCAAAACGGTAGATGAGGCTCGGTAGTCATGACCGACGACTCATCTAGGAAAAGAGGACTCACACTCCCCTGGGGGTCCTACTACGGTAGGTATGGGTTTGGCGTACCCGGTGTCCCGTGCCATACTCTCGATTGGGTTCCTCTAAGAGGTGAGTGGGCACCTGCCAAACGCCCAAGAAACTTTGGTCCACTTTTGTGTTTGACCTCCCACCTGATACCTCTCTGTACATGCTCTGTACACCTACGTGTGGGTTGCAGAAGGATGGGTAGACGCATGGGGTGACTGGGTAACTGCGTAAGTCCCAGCCCCTGTTTATCATGTAGGATCTGTGTTCGTATCCACTGCTAAAGGTCAGTCCCGGGGAGGGACCATTGCATGAGCTGATGCACTCCTGAAGGTGATTGGGTCCCTCTGTCTATTCATTGGGAGGTGAGATCCTAGGGTGAGCAAGGTCCAGGCCAGGACTCTCACCTAAGCCCAGGAAATGAGCATGCCTTCGGAGACATTTGCAATGGTGGAGGATATTATCGTCGCAGGACATCCCAAACAAAATTTTAAAACACAAAAAGTTATTGGAAAGGAAGTAGCAGAGTTGAGTGGTCCTCACTACTTAATATTTACCTGAACTGAGGAAGGAGGAAACTTTACATAGGTGAACCCATTTGTTGTACAAAAGGGTTTTAATAAACTAGCTGGCCCAGTTAAAGCATGTGCAAGATCTTGCAATGGCATGCTCCTTGTTGACGGTAATTCAGCATCCCAGGCAGCTAATTTACTTAAGATGAATACGATATGGGTAGAACTGCATAGGACTTTATCTCCTCCCGCAGAGTGGTGAACACCTGTGCATTGGATGATATGTCCAACGAACAGATACAGGCAAACCTGGAAGATCAATGTGTAACAGCAGTATACCAGGTTCAGAGGAAAGAGGGAGGCCAACTTTGGGCAACTCGTACCCTGTTCCTTACCTTTAATTGGATAGATCTCCCACAAAGGATTGAGGCAGGGTATGAAGTCATTGAAGTTCAACCATATATGCCAAACCATCTGAGATACTACAAATGTCAGTGCTTCGGAAATGCATGTGACTCATTAATGGTAATGCTACCTGTGTGAACTGTGGAGGCATCACCCACGACAATGAATGCACATCACGTCGCAGTTGTGTTAATTACAAGGGAGAACACCCAGCAAACTCCCATGAATGCACCTGTTATATAGAGGAAAGAGCCATCCAGGGGATCTGGGTTAGAGAGAAGGTGACCTTCTCAGAAGCCTGGAAACTCTTCCATTTGCGCAGGCCCACTGTCGCAAACTCAGGTTCCTATAGCTTGGTTCCTGCTAAACTGGTACCACTTCAGGAAATCGAAACTCAAACTAGCGATATAAATGGGGTAACAAATCATGACGAAAGCACAAGCACTGCAGTTGAATCCAGCAGATCAGGAAGATCACCAACAAAGCCGACCTCAACAAGTAGACCGATTGTATACCATGCTTCACCGATAAAGTTTCAGACCCAATACAAAAGATTCAATTTCCTCAAAGACAGTAAGATTTCTCCCAAGGCATCAAAGGGAAAGAAAAACCCAAAGCCATCTCCCAGGAAGTCCTCTTCAGAGGAATCCTCTAGGGTGGCTACAGACTGGCGACTGTCATTCCAATGTCCAATCGGTTCAAAACTCTCGAACCAAAATTCATTATGGGAACAGGGACATCTTCGGCAGAGGACATTGAGCTAGAGGAATCTGCCCACACTGGGAGAGGCCTAGTGGAAAAGAGGCACGAAAAAGCCTCAGATAAAAATGTCAGCCCAAGAAAGAAGAAAAGGGCAAAATTAATTTGACAACCGCCTACTCCAAAGTAATGGAGAATTACCTTAGAATACCTGTCCCATACAGGTTTCAATATTGCTATTCTACAATAGAGCATATGTGGTACTAGAACTCAAGGGCCACAACTTGAGCTTTTGCTCAAAGAAAACGAAACTCTGGTCGCATGTTTGCAAGAGACTAAGCTGCGTCCTCAAGACGTTTTGCATCTAAGGTGATACACACCAGTATGGTGTGATGTCACGCCAGAAGACGGTGCTCTGGCACATGGCATGCTATGATATTTGTCAGAGATGGCATATATAAAGAATTTGTACCATTATGCTATGATATACAATCAGTAGCTGTAAAGATTACACTGCCAAACACACAGATCAGCATTTGTACCTTATATTTGCCTCCATCCCATGACTTCTCGCACATTGATTTAGAAGATATAGTTTCCCAGCTACCAACACCGTTTCTGTTGGTGGGAGACTTCAATGCACACTACCCACTTTGGGGTTCAAGCTGCGCTTGTGCGAGAGGTACAATACCATATTGGGGTAGAAAATCCAGGACCCCTGCACCCATCACACTTCAAGGAAAACATTATCCTAAAAGGATACCACCAACAGCAAAGAAGTCCCACCCATCTCGAAAGTGTTTCGTGTGCCGCAAGAAGGGAATTCGCAAATGTGGAGATGTGCCCTTGTGTGTTTATCCCTGTTTTGAGGATATCACTGCAGAAGGAACACATAAAGGTAAGCCAGTAAGGTATATAGACTTCATTTAAATGTTTCATAAAGGGAAAATTAAAATAAGTTGAGTTAGATAAGGGATAAATAAGGGTTAAATACACAAACGCACAGGATGTGTATACATGCCCATAACGCTTATCCATCATTTTAAATGGACGTGATTTCATGTCCATAGCGCTCAAGAGGTTAATAAACGATTAACACCAACGAGAAACTATTGGTCATGACATAATGCCCTTACCGTACACTCTGCATAATTTGCCATGAATTTCAGTCCCACATTTATTTTTTGTTGTCAAAAAAGAAATTACAGTGAAGACTTTGCAATCTGTGGTATGAGCAAGTTGAGTCTCCAATGTTACCCCCGTTTTAATGTCCAAGCAGTAAAGGTAGGCATCTGGGAATTTTACAGTGCTGCCGATCTATTCATGCGACAGCTAAGTTATCTCTTTCCCCTAGGAAAGGCTTTGGAAGTGTGTTCTGGGTGTGTTGTCTACAGTTGTTCTGGTAATGTTGTACATATTTTCTTTAGCTCTTGTAAAACAAACTAATTGGTCATAGTTCCCATTTAGTATAACCAGCATGAACTTCATCTCAGCAGCAGTAACTCTGCGTATCTCTCTTGTCTTTAAGGTGCAAGCCTTGCTGCCATAACTTAGGACAGGTATTGCTCACGTATGTTAGTAGAATTTGCTTCTGTACTAAATCTGCTTTGAAGACAATTATTTTGCTACCTGTTAAGTTATTATCTTCTCATTCTTTCACCTTCCTTTATAACAAAGGTTTTACCTGAGAGGAGAAAACTGAGCCTCTCAGTTCTGTTAAAGCCTGTCATTGTTTCCTAAGCACTCTTTCCTGATACGGACTTCTTCATTTGAAAACCCACATTGCTCTCCTGTAGGTGTAAGGAGATGTGAATGTGCTGTTTTTTTCCACTTATGTACATTGAAGCAGAAACCCGCGCCCGCCAATTAAAACCTGCGTACGTAATAATTTGTATATAATTGAAAACCGAATACAGGGTTCAACTGGTGGGCCGAGGGTACAGTGATTACCTCAGGCAAGAAAAATAACGGTACCACAAGAAGGCCACAACCCCTGAAAGTAAGGGAACAATAGGGTTGAAAAACCCAACGCTTGAAGACGTAAGTGCCTAATTGCAAGGTGAAGCTGGCCAAGTGGAAGGGCCAATTTGAGCAATACAGTTCTTCGGGAGAGAAAGACACTTGCTTGGTAGACCTTCAGCAGGATAGACAGACATGTGCATCTACGCAAATCGCGATACTTCATAGCCTTGTGTGTCGGAAGGGGGCATGAGTAAAGTGAAATAATTATTAAAAGGAATAGAAGGCAACCCGACTTCAATTGATTACCTGGACATTCCTCAGCTAGACGACTCTGAGATAAAGACCTCGTGCTCAAACAAAAATCGCACCTGTAAAAAGCCAGAGCAATCAAGAGCACCCACACTTTCCCGACCTACGCCTTCCCAAGTAGAACAGAACCTAGTATCCCATACACGCATCCAAAAATACTGCACCAACAGTTCCAGAATTTTATCCTGTGGTGAGCAATGTTAGATAACGCCTGCTGGATTGTGCTCCTATCTTCTAATAGCAGACAATATGTAGCTCTGAAGGCCTTGGTTTCCTTATAGATTATAGCTTTTTAAAAAGTTCTCTTGAATTGTATTGCTTAGAGATTTACTTCTGCCTCAATCTGAACCTAATGCAACTATGTCACCCTTATTTATTACAGTTTCACGGGCGATCAGCCGTGTGAGGTTTGAAAATATTGAGCTTTCGGCCATTCTAAACTCCATGGCCTTCGTCAGAATGAAAATGACCGTTAATTTTCCGCTCCCCATATATATATATATATATATATACAATGTTAGGTGGGAGGGGGTTGCGTTGCCCTGGCCAATGAGCGGGTGACGATTTGTGATTGGGCCTACTGTTTCGGACTATGTTTGTCACCGACCACAGTGTTTTCTTGACTCACCAACCGATATGACGTTACGTTGGAGGACATTAACAACAACAAAAATTAAACAGGGTTCAACTGATTCAAAAATGACTGCACTTCTGTGGAGAATGACGAGTGTCCTGGGAGGCCACAAACCACTCAAAATGCTGCTGTTGTTGGGAAGTGAGAGATCTGATACTGGGAGATCGACATTTAACTGTACAAGAGATTACTGAAGACATTGGGATCAGTGAAGATTTCTCACATGCAACTATGCATGATTTGAACATGCACAGAGTGGCTGCAGAATTTGTGCCCAAGCTTCTGTCAGAACAGAAAAAATGTCTTGAGCTTGCAAAAGATCTGCTGGACATTCCTAACACTAAACCTGAGCTTTTGAACACTAACTGGAGATGAGGCTTGGGTTTACAGGTACGACCTGGAAACAAGATCACAGTATTACAATGGCAGCATCCCACCTCTCCAAGGTCAAAAAAGAGAAGCATATCAAGGTGATGCTAACAATGTTCTTTGATATCCGTGGAGTTGTGCATCATGAACATGTATCAGAAGGACAAACAGTGACAAAGAAGTACTATTAAAATGTTCTCTGCCGTCTGCGTGATGCAGTTCAGCGGAAAAGACCAGACCTCTGGAGGGCAGTTGCATTATGACAATGCTCCAGCACTTTAATCGCAACTGATCCAGACCTTTTTGGCAGAACATGAACTTAGAACATTTGCGACAATTATGTAGTGGAAGTCTTGATTGCCTGTTTATAAGTCAAGGTGTGACAATTATGTGATGGCGATGATTATGCAATGAAGTATGGTATTGTTGAAGTATAGGGTTGTGTGTGTCTAGGCAGCTCAGTTGGTTAGGTACTAGCATACTGATACCAAGCCCATGGGTTCAAACACGGCCCAGACCAATCTTAAAAGTAACAAATGCATGTCAGTAGATTTGCTGGCCTGTGGTACAAAATTCCAGCACACCAGCAACACTCAAGATTTTCCTAGCATTTGACAGCATCATTGGCAAAATAATTTTAAACTCTACTGTTTGTGAGTTTTCAGATGTGTAAAAAAAATGTAATTTATTTTGCTTTATGGGTAGACATGTTACACCTTAATCCTTTTGGTGAAAACTTCAAAGCTTATTCCCAAAAAAGTTCAAAATAAAGAAAAGCAGTTTTAGGACAAGGTCTGCATGCGTGCATCTACTGTATGTTCACCAGCTCATGGCCTTAAGGGAATGAAGGGGAGAGAAGAAATATTCCACGCAGTGTAACCTTAGTTTTGTAAACATCTGCTGGTCACGTTGGCAACTTAACTCCAATGTCATTTGCACTATGTTTACTCGCTATTAATTTCTCTATTTATTTCTTTAACTTGATACCGAAATTTAGATTTCCGATCGAATGGGCTTTTGAAAAAGATACGTTTTAATTTAATTGCCGGATATGAGATTTGCGATAAATATTGAGTAATAACATAAATAGATAATATAGCAGGAAGTGTTGTAAGGTGAGCAAGATATGAGTAAATGATAGTCGTTAAATTTGTAGAATAAACGCATTATTGGTTTGAAATTAACGAGTCATGACGTCATACCACATAGTTTAAAATACACGTTCGAAAGTCAGTTCTACCAACCTTAAAAGTCGCGCGATATATTTAATAAAATATAAAGTAAACATCGTTTAATCCTAAAAAAGTAATTATATATTTGAAAATCATAAAAGAACATGTTATAATAGAAAGGGACATTTCTAAATTGCGGGAAAAGGAAATAGCATTTTGGATACGAGGCTTTCTTGGATGACGTCATGACATTCAAATTGGAAGCGAACGGTCTTCTTGGCGTGGGTAAGAGAGAAGCGTCTAGTCAGTACTCAACCAGAGAGCAGTACGGGAGTTCGGGCAGTTCGTGCTGCGCAGATGTGATTGCGATGCTTCTACAGATACACATATAGAATCGGCATATCTCCCGAAAATCTTTTATATAAAATAAATTGATGTGCAAAGTTGTTCTTGGGGTTGTCCTTTACACTCACGCAAACCCGAGATAAAGAGAGCATGCTCAGCTAGCCGGAGACAACACCGAACCACATCATCAACGACTTCAGCTTCAAATGGCGAGGTAATAACTAGGAAGCTATATTACAGCTTCAAATTGGCTTCCCAACGTGTGGCTTCGAAAGAATGGACCAAACCCCAAGACGACCGAGCCAGCATCGAACCAGCAGACAAGAAGGTGCCCAGCGCGTCAACATCTGTGAAACGTGTAGTGAACAAGTTTAAGTGCAGTTAAAGTGAAATAGTGAAAATATTGAAAATTTTGGTGAGTAGAAAAACACATATAAATAGCTTAGAAATGGAAGACAGTGATAGTGAGTTTAGAGGTTTTGAAAGTCCGGAAATTAGGGAAAGTATAAGTAGGATGGAAGAATTTAATCGGAATGTAATTGGTAGCAGAATATGCCAAGAATTAGAAGATCAGAACGTTAGAGAAACACCTAGAGGTAGTGCAGAAATGTTTAGTAGTAATTCAGAAAGGCCAGCATTTATGTCAGAAATAGAGAATATGTTTCAAACGATAATGAAAAAGATGAGTACAGATTTAAGTCAAAAGATAGATGAAAATAGTAAAGAGTTAAGTCAAAAGATGAGTACAGAGTTAGGTCAAAAGATGAGTACAGAGTTAAGTAAAAAGATGGATGAAAATAGTAAAGAATTAAGAACAGAGTTAATTCAAAAGATAGATGAAAATAGTAAAGAGTTAGGACAGAAAGTAGAGAAGGGACAACAGGAATTGGGAATGCAATTGGAAAATCAGAAGAGAGCTTTCGAAACCTTTAGGGAAGAAGTTAGGGAGGAAATTAATAAAGTTAGTAGTGAAGTAAAAGAAAATAGAGAACAGGTAGAACAGGTTAAGGGAGAATTAGAGACAATAAGGCAAGAAGTAAAGAATTCTGAAAAGAAATTAGGTCAACAAGTGAGTGAAAAATTAGATAAAGAAAGGGAAGAAATTAGAGAAGAGTTACAGGGGTGTAAAATTAGAATAGAAAGATCTGATGTAGAAAATGAAAGGCAGGCTAGAAATTTGGAGGATGTTACAGACCAAATAAAAGGAGTAGTAACAGAAATTACTCAGGTAAAAGAGGCCTTAGAAAATTTGAAATTAAGTGAAAATGCATGTAATCACAACAATCTTAGTAAAGAAGTTGCAAGAAACGAGGCAATACCAGGTGTATCAGCTGACATTTCGATGCAAAATAGAGGTAACAGTAATTCCCATTCTGATCTCGGAAATAGCTCAGGGATAGGTGACAATTCAAATTTACATTGGCCTAACCATGTCTTAAATGAAATGACACCTCCAGTTTTTGAAAATGAAGATTCAGATGATCCTAAAGCCTTTTTAGAAGGGTTACAAGAGTACTTCACGGTGAAACGTATACCAGAGGAGTACAAGATGGTGATAGTAAGAAAATGTCTAAAGGGTAATGCTGCTAATTGGCTAGGCCTTTCTATGGGTAACAATAATGACTACAGGACCTTTAGGAACATCTTTTTAACCAGATATTGGGGAGCTAGTAGGCAGGCTAATATAAGAGTTGAATTAAGCAATGGAAAATTTAATCCTAGATCGGAGGAATCCATGGTAAACTATTTTATGAGAATAGCGAGAAAATCGAAGATGTTGGATCCTCCCTTGGATGAAAAAGATCTAATAAATATAGTTACTCCACATTTTCCGGAAACACTTCAACATTACCTAATCATAGCCCGACCCGATAGCATTGCAGCTATGATAGAATTATTATCAGCCTTAGAAGTCAATAAGCCAAAACACGCATTTGGAAATACATATGAAGGAAAAGAAACTGTCAATTCTTTCGGGCAAGGGGCACAGTATTATCAGAATAGAAGTGAGGTTAGGGAAAGATATAAAGGACCAGTACCAAGGATGGAATCATTCCGGTGGGAAAATCAAGGTAGATATAACCAGGAAGGGCATCACCAAAATAGAAATGGTAATCTAAGGGGAAGAAATATAAGGGTGAATTATATGAATACAAATAGATTTGATCGAGCGAAACAGTAGGAGATCCACCTAAAATCAAAATTGGAGTAAATGGAAAACAATACAATGCAATTATAGATACGGGATCAAATAGCACAGTATGCTCACAAAATTTTTATGATAATTTACAAAGTAGTGGCTTTAAAGTAATGTCTTTACCAGTTAATGGGATATATTGCTCGCTAGCTGTGGGAAAACGAAAAGAAAGAGTAAAATTTCAAGCAATGATAAATATTGAAATAAATGGGAGAATACTAGAAATTTTATTTCTGATTGTAGGAAGACTTGTGACAGATATTATAATCGGTTGTGATTGTCTTTATGCCTGGGAAGCTGTGGTGAATTTTAAAAACATGATTCTAGAAATGAAAGTTGAAGATGAGACCATTATAGTGCCTTTTGTGGAAGATAGTAGTTCAGAAACTATTGTAAGAGAAAAAGAGGAAGAAGAAATCCAAGGGGATACATTCTTTGTAGAATATGTTAAAGTAGGAGCTATGGAATTAACTGAAGTAAATGTCAAAGAGTACATTGTCGATAATAAAGAAAATGTAGAATGGGATAAAAATGATTTTATAGACAATTTGAGGGTTTCTGATGCAACTAGGTACTATGATAGGGAGAGTAGTGAAGACTTAGAAGAATTGTTGAGGGAAAAAGTAACTCAGGCTGATCAACTAAATGAACAACAGAGGGATAAACTGTTTGAAATATTAATCCGAAATAAAGAAGTATTCTCTGAGAAACCTGGTAAATGTAATATTTATACTCATTCGTTTGAGATGATACCCATCAAACCTTTTACACATAAAGCGAGAGCTATCCCTAGTACAATAAGAGAAGAGGTAGATGCAGTTATAAAGTCAATGTTAGAAGATGAGGTTATTGAGATTTCGAATTTAGAATTTGTGAATCCCCTAGGTATTGTAAATAAGGCCAATGAAAGATTAGGGTGACATTAGACTCGAGAAAACTAAATTATTGTTCGTCATACTTTCCATCAGGGAATCCAACAGAACGTGTCCTCCGAGATATAGGAATTTATTTACGTGTACTTACACATCATAATCACAAGGATTGGGTGAAATATTGTCCATTGATAGAAAAGATTATCAATCACACCATTAATGTAACTACTGGGTTTGCACCAATAAAATTAATGTTAGGAATTGAACCAGAACCAATATTGATCGGGGTACCAAAAACACTGAAAATTAATGACATTCAGTTAAGTGAGGAAGAAAGAGCGAAAATTGCTTTTGAACGAATCAAGAAAAAGGCAGAGAAGCGAAAATTAAAGAAAAAGAGTAGAAAACATAAATGGGAACCTAAGATAGGAGATTGGGTACTAGTTAAAGACCATAAGTTATCAAGTGCATTGCGAGGTAGGAACAAAAGGATGGAATTGTTATATAAAGGTCCTGCAGAAATTATATCAAAATTTGGTTATCATACCTATGAATTAAAAGATGTTAAAAATGAAAAATGTCTGGGAAGATGGCATAAACAACTCCTTCGACCATACAAGAAACCGTGTGGTGCCTTGGAACCTTGATTTAATGTAAAAGAAAAATTGGAAGTGTCATTTGTATATTGGCGCCCAATCAGCTTTGAGATAAAATGTAAATGTTAGCTTACTTGAAAACCATACATTGGTCAGGTACTTACATATTCATGAAAAATGCAGAATGTGAATTGCTATATACTACAAAGAGCTTAAAAATATATTGTATAGAGCTCACAAAAAAAAAAAAAACAGCTTCAGAAAGATTGTTAAAATGTTCATCTCCGCATAGAGAGAAAACAGAATATTTACTTTGTAAAACATTTGTTAAAATATTTAGATGTATAGATAGTTATCACAGAAAGACAAAGAAAGAACTTGTCTAAAGAGTGCAATGGATTTATATAAAAATATATGTACATTTTAGTGCTTAAAGGATATAGTACAGATATGTGTTACAATAACAGAAGTGAAAAATCACAGTGCAAGTGATAGTGAGAGCGAAGTGAGCAAACATGAACTAAAAGAAGGAAGTATAAAGAAAGACTCTTGAGATTTAACCTTTATATAGAAGCTTCATAGAAGAAACCATAACATATTGTAATTAGTATTTAAGGATTAATGTTAAGTCAAGTGTATAATTGTTTGTCATGTTAAAAAGATTAATGAGAAAATGTGTTAATAACCAATTTCAAAAACAGTGTAATTGAAAATTGTATATAATGGGAGTGTTGCCGATTATTCAAAATACAGGAGTAATTTTTAATTTTTCTTTCGGGCAAGACATTTACATTATTTTATTATGAAATAATAAAATAATATAAATGGGGGCATTTGATACCGAAATTTAGATTTCCGATCGAATGGGCTTTTGAAAAAGATACGTTTTAATTTAATTGCCGGATATGAGATTTGCGATAAATATTGAGTAATAACATAAATAGATAATATAGCAGGAAGTGTTGTAAGGTGAGCAAGATATGAGTAAATGATAGTCGTTAAATTTGTAGAATAAACGCATTATTGGTTTGAAATTAACGAGTCATGACGTCATACCACATAGTTTAAAATACACGTTCGAAAGTCAGTTCTACCAACCTTAAAAGTCGCGCGATATATTTAATAAAATATAAAGTAAACATCGTTTAATCCTAAAAAAGTAATTATATATTTGAAAATCATAAAAGAACATGTTATAATAGAAAGGGACATTTCTAAATTGCGGGAAAAGGAAATAGCATTTTGGATACGAGGCTTTCTTGGATGACGTCATGACATTCAAATTGGAAGCGAACGGTCTTCTTGGCGTGGGTAAGAGAGAAGCGTCTAGTCAGTACTCAACCAGAGAGCAGTACGGGAGTTCGGGCAGTTCGTGCTGCGCAGATGTGATTGCGATGCTTCTACAGATACACATATAGAATCGGCATATCTCCCGAAAATCTTTTATATAAAATAAATTGATGTGCAAAGTTGTTCTTGGGGTTGTCCTTTACACTCACGCAAACCCGAGATAAAGAGAGCATGCTCAGCTAGCCGGAGACAACACCGAACCACATCATCAACGACTTCAGCTTCAAATGGCGAGGTAATAACTAGGAAGCTATATTACAGCTTCAAACTACAAGAATGACTAATCAGCAGTTTCAGGTGTCAGAGGTCAAACAAACCCTACACGTGCACTTGAATTACATATTGCTGACATGTTTCCTCGTTAGTTGAGCAATATTGCTTTGCCACTGCAAGCAGTATGTTACTACTTCTCACAAACAGGAGCATGATTTAAAAAATCCCAAGGATTGGTAGAGGTGCATCATTATTTTAGTGGCAGTACATTTCAAATTACAAGTTTTGTACCTGAACATCACAATGTATTATAATCCACTGTGCAGTCATTCAAATGTGAAACACGCTGCTTTTATCTACACCACGTGTAGTTAGCAAGCATGGCTAAGAGGGTACAAATATGAGGGATGAGAGGAGACACAGGACCTGGTTATGTGCTATGTGGAATAGGGTATAGGGTAAATGGGGAGGGGGACATCTCGCGCACCATGAACAACTCAGGTCTATTGTGCTTCAAACCCCCTAAGAGGCAGGGATGAAGTGAGTGAACCACAGGGTGCCAGTGGATCACAGCTTGACAGGCCAGAGATGAGCAGAAGTCCCTAGCAAGTGCTGAGATCTCTTCATCCTGCCAAGCAACCACCACATGTACGTCCAGTGTCGCACAGGCACCTCGCTCCCCCCAGCGGAGCTAGTGCTTTGTGGGTCTGATGGAAGTTACACATAGATCCCCTATGACGGAGGACAGCGGCTGCCAAAATGCCACCTAGTGCCAAGAACACCAGTTATCATGCAGAAGCATCTGCACCATCTGTCTGGTACTGTCAACATAACTTGCCTGAAAGTACACCTGAAAGACAAGGAAATGGAATGAAGGGAAATGATGGAAATTAAACTGTGGTATGAAAGAATGCACCCCCAGCATTCGCCTAAGTAGCATTGGGAAACCACAGAAAAACCCATGTCAGAGTGTGCTCGAACCTGCGACCTCCCAAATATGGGCCACATGTTACCATCTGAGTCATCCCCCTTGGTTGCTATGGGGGTAAATATCATCTACATGAAGATGGAGTTATGCACTGGGTGGATAACTCTGCCAATGGAGCACCTTTTGAAGGCATTCATTACAATGTTGTCATTAATTCTGAGATGTGGAGCCTTGTGGCATTTAGGACACTTGCGGGGGCATAAAGATCTTAAATCTGATTACATTGTACTTACCTGATTAGATTTTCTCTTGTCATTCACCCGCTTTTCGATAAGCCCACTCCTGGAAGCTCATATTGGTGGCATATAAAGCACCTCCAGTGATGTGCTGAATTTTATCCTTCGCATTGTACCCACCCAGCAGTTCTATGCAAGTCATGCAGTACACTCTGTATAGAAAACAAAATTACATTCTGCAGACGTCAAAATATTTTTAGGTTCTTAAGAGTAAAACGAGAAAACCAGAACTGAAAATAATTTCACTTGTAGTATTTTTCAAATAGTGAGATGAAACTGACCATGTCAATATGTATTTACTATTGGAATTAACAATGAACTGAATTAAGAAGAATGTATTAATTATGAATAGTAGATGAAGGGTGTCACCTGCTGGAATATTAACCAGAAACTGGTACTGTTCCTGAATCTGTTCTTACCTTTTGCAGTCTGTGATCATCTTCACACCAAAGATTAGGCAATGCTGCCTGTTCTGGCCTCAAAATGTGTCTGACCATTGTTTTCTTGGTCTTTCTGGATGTCTCTTCCCGATAGGCCTATAGTTGAACATTTTCCTTGGAATCCTTTCCCGAGGCATTCTATTAACATGCTCTCTCCATTCATTCCTATAAGTGGTAATTTTGTCTGCCAAAGGATTTATTTCTAGTTCTTCCCTTATTTTTCATATGAAATTTTATCTAACAGGGTGCATCCTTTTACCGATCTGAAAAATCTCATTTCAGTAGCCTGTATCTTATATCAGCTTTTGTCAACGTCAATTTTCGGATCCTTAAAGAAAAGTAGGCATGGCCATTACTTTATAAAACTTAATGCGTGCTTCTTTTCTGGTTTTTATTGTAAGGCTTTTGTTTATTGTACCACATATTTGTTGGAACGAAGGTAATTTTTAAAATCACTTTCAGATTTATAACTGACTTGTTCCTAAATATTTAAAACCAGTGACTTGCTCTAATATGACATTAATTACAATTTTGGTTCTAATGATATATTTGCCTTGGAATGCTATTGTTTTTATTTGTTGAAATTTTAAAATTATAGTGGTCACATAACTTCTGTAAAATATACAGTTTTACTTAAAATTATGTGGTCATCTGCAAATAGCAACGTCTTAAGCGTGAAACTTGGTACAATATAAATGCCTCAGTTAAGTTTAAAAATCCATTCCCTAATCAGGTCCTCTATATAAATGTTAAATAGTATAGGAGGTAAACTGCAGCACTGCCTTACACCTTGATTTGCATATATCCGTTTGCATTTCCAACATGTATGCTGATTGTTGTATTTATATATATACCTATTAGTACTTTGATTAAATGATTTGGATATCCTCTTCGAGACATAATTACCCATAGTTTTTCCCCATTTACATGGTCAAAAGGTTTTTCGTAATTGAAAAAAGCTATATGTGTTTCAAGGTTAAATTCCCTTCTTTTTTCTATTATCTGGTTAACTGTAAAAGTAGCACCTATACAGGATTGTCCTTTTCTAAAACCATTTTGTTCTAATTATAGAATGTCTGATATAGCTTGTAATCCTTAACTTAATATTCTTGCATATTTTATATCCTGTATTTAAATACTTATTTCCCTATAATTTTCACATTTGTTTCTAGCCCCTTTCTTAAATGTAGATATAACTTGAGCATGTGACTAGAATCTTGGGATCTGACACATATTCCAACTATTAATTAAGTGCACCTGTACCCTTTCTATTCTTCATTTCTTTTAATGCTGTTTCCAGTTCCCCTAAGGTAATGGAATCTATATTTCCACAGACAAGTTCGATTTCTTCCACTTCTTCCACAGAAGATATAAACCACAGATCTCTATAATGTTGTATACATTGTTCTTCTCCAATTACATTTATATTTGCTCCATGTCTCCATTTGTCTCACATGTATTCATCTTTCACAGAGCTAATAAATTTGTCCTAAGAGTCTTGGTGAGCTTTCCTTATGTTTTTCACTTTTTCCTATACATCTCTCTTGCTTAGTCGTCGTTTGTTACTCTTACATCTTTTACGCGCGATGACAGTTTTTTGTTTGTAATCACATAATTGATTAGTGACATATATCTCCTTGCACACCAGGTAAATTTATGGATGTATTTTTTCCTAAAGAAAGTATTTGTTATCCTTAATTTGTTAAATGCTGCAAACTGTCTTAACTTTTCTCCATTATCATTCAAGGTATTCTTGCCAAACGTACCTATGACATCTTTAATCAGTATTTTTGCTACTCGAGCATTCAAATCTCCTGATATAAGATAATCACTTTTGATATATTTACTCACTCCATTATTTAGTTCTTCATAGAATCTATCATTATCTTCCTTCTTGCCATATACTCCAATAACGGTCAAATGACCTCTAGGTATTTTAAATCTGACAGTTAATATTGTCATTTATATAAGTGTAAGAGACTATATTATTTGCCTACTTCTTATCAATAATTACTGCAACTCCTCTAGCTGCCCTTTGCCTACTAACTCCACTGTACATCAAAGTGCTACATGTGGAGTTCCTTTAAGTTTCTGTTTTGTTTCCGTTAGAACCACTATATTTGATTTTCTTTCTTCTGGTTCTTTAATTAGTTCAACTTCCTTATTAGCTAATCCACGAACATTGCATGTTCCTAAAAGAAATTTGTCCCATGTTCCAAAGTCTTTGTCCTTTTTCTTGCCAAGTCATCTTAGTTGTCCATCCAGCTCATCTACTTGAAGGTTTTTAGCGAGGAAATCTTGCTTGATAGGGTTAGAAGCCCCATGCACGCAGTCTGACAGTGGGGTTGCCACCTTACTTCCTCCAGACTTGCAGGATTTTTAAATGAGGTTCTCCCCTGGAGAAGTTGCCTTCACTGAGCTATGGAACATTCTCAGTCCGTCTTCGCCCTCATCCCTGGCCAGGGCCCTCCATATTTGTATCCCCTGGAGAGAGGGTGTCCCAGCATTTTGAAGCCCCCAGGAAATGGGCTCCTTGTTGGTCCACGGGTCCTTATTACATATTCAGACCACCCCACCATATCTGGTGGGATCCCTTATCCGCCACCCAAGGGACGCGCCCGATAGGGGTTGCAAGGTCCCCCACGGGGTAGTAAATCCATTGCCACAGATAGTGCAAGCATCCTGGAACAGAAGATGCAAACACAAAACATGATACAAAATTTACAATGAATGAAGTGTTGTCAACATATAAAAACACTTGTTGCTACACCTACCTTAAGGGCTAGAGAGGCTGAGGATGGAGAGGAGACTGAAATTAATCCTCTGGAACTCTAAAGTGGAGCAACAAGTATTTTAACTAAAATTGTTGGAAGATACACCCTCAAACTTACTGAACAAGGAATAGGCTTCCAAATCTCTGGCAAAGTGTATAGAGTAAAGGAGGCTATGTCGAGAAATATTGAAGATGCCACTTGTGTATATACAGGGTTTTTCATTTAAAACCTAACGGACGCACAGCATTTTGCCTGTGCACAATTGCGTTTGCCACAGCCGGCTTTGCTCCTAGACAAACTCTGCACGTAAAGCATGTAAAAGACTCTTCCTTATAGGAGATGTTGGAAATGTCATCCACCTTTGACTAAACAAGCATTATATGGGGAGAACACATTCTGATTCACAGGATTAAGTTGGGCCACTGTAATGTTTCCGATTTCATTTCTAATATTTTGTTTTAGTTCATCCAATGCATGAGGATTTGTCTCGTAAACTTTGTCTTTCAGCTTACCCCACAAGTAAAAATCACACACTGTTAGATCGGGGGAGCGAGAGGTCAATACACCAGCACTAATCACTATCTTCAAACAACTCCCTAATTTTCTGTGCTTTATGGGCAGTAGCAGTTGTTGAAACCACACATCCTTTCTCTTCTTCTGTCAGTTCATGATAAAATGGGGCCAAAATGTCATTTCGGTACCTCTCTGCATTTAGTCTCCTTGTAGAATATTGAACCGATGGTGCTAACAGCACACCAAGCTCAAATTCTCCAACCTTAATTAGGGATTTCTTGAATACAATGTGGATTTTCAGAGGCCCAATACAGTCTAGCCACATGCACAATGACAGCTGTTAGTGCAAGAACCCAGCAAGGGCACAGGGCAGGTGATACGTCGTGTGCTGTTAGGTTTTAAATGAAGAACCCTGTATTAATCAGTAAAAATACTGGGTGTCCCAAAACACTCACTGACAATCCTTAGTATGTGAATGGTTGTAACAATTGAACGACCTGAGCATAACATTCCTGCAATTACACTAAATTCCTCCATACAGTGGGACAAAATTCTGGCACACTGGTGGTGCTGATATGATCCTGGCAATTGACAAGTGTTATTAATACATATAATTTGAATTATTAATTTCATTTAGAATAGGTGGCTCAAGGTCACATCTGGTAGCCCTCCAGGCAACCCCTCCACACCACCTTCTGTGCAATTGTCTGCCCTCCCTCCTTCACTACATGGCATAACAAACCAAGAATGTATAATTCTTGTGCACCCTACCTCAACCATACTCAACATACAATAAAGAAATGTAACACATTGTATATTCTTGCTACTAATTTATCAGTACTAATCCTGATGAATGTACACGGAATATAAATGAAGCTTAGTTTCATAACTCTGTAGCTCTGTTTATTTCTCTGGGGATATTTTTCTAAGGAGAACTGAAGGATGGTCTGGAGTCTCAATGTCAGCCACTGCGCTTCTATTGGCTTCATTACATATGCACTGCACAGATCTTACAGACACTCGACAAGCAACTGCTGCAATGTTTTATGCTTCTCTAAAAAATATATTTACCACTTCTTCCCAAGAGACTTGAACAAATTATATACATTATGAATTATTCCTTTAGAGTGCCATCTGATATGGTTCTTTAAACTAAAGAAACTCAGTTCAGCCATTTTGACACAGTTGTTTACTGTCGCAGGCACAATATCATTGTAATCACTTAATGCAATCAGATACAGTTCAAAGAAAGTACTGGCAGAGTGGAGGTTAATGTACATGTGCCGTTTAAGACGGAAATATGACTTTGAGCCGCCTATTCTAAATGAACATTCTATAAATGGTTCACAGATCTTGTGGCCATTCACTTAATCGCTTAGTCACGTCTGCTAAATCCTGTGCTTTGGGTACAGAAACCCATCATTCATTGATGGGCTAGCCACCATTTCAGCAAGCAGATGTCATCAAAACACTGTACCTAAGTTCATGGGACAGAGAGTTGCAGTGGTAGCACATTATTTTTCAATACTTCTTGATAGTAAACACCTGGAATGCACTGAAGTCCTGATTGCTAGTCTATAAATCAGGGTCTGATCATTATGTGATGAAACCAGACAGTAGCTCAAAGTGTTTGATGACTGATTGTGCAGTGGTTTTTGCCAAGTAAGCTTTCACTTCTGAGGCAGAGTATTAAAAGTCCCCAAAAGAAAATTGTTTATGCGAATATTTGTTAGGAGTGTAATTTGTTTTTTGATGTTGCTATGAGATGGTTAAATGACGAAAACGTGTTACTAATGTTCATTGTTACAAACAATTAAGTTTGTTTAAAGACATCATAAATATTTCCATATTTAATTTTAATATATATTAAATAAATAAAAGAATTAAATGTGTTTAAAGCGAAATCAGGATAGCTAAAGATCGCTTCCCTAACAATACGGGAACTATTTGATGGACGCATGCACGGATGTATACGTGGCAGTCGGAATGATAGACTCGCAACTAAAAGAATCGGGACTAGTGCCTAAATGTTCGAGGTGATAGGACGTGTTTTGGGTAGCATGTGAACATTGTAGAACATTTACCAGACTTTCATCAAGCTTTTGTTCCACTTTTTGGAAAAGTGGAAAGACTTAAATAATCTAAGATGGTGCTAAGAAGATTTATTTAAATGTAAAATACAGAAAAAGTGTCAATAAAATAATACATTGTGGTGAAGAAACATCGTGTGATTTTTCATTCCATCCGTTACCACGCCCTGAGGGAAAGAAGAGTCACATCGCTCAAAATTGAAGCAACACTGCAATAAAAACAGCACCACTTCTAAGATACCCACTTTATAGTTCTCTGTGCATTAACCCTTCAAATGGTATTCCTTGGTTAGACTGTGGAAAGGAACAAAATATGTAAGTCCAGTTTCGACATTTCCTGGTGTTTCTGTATGTTAATAGAACAGATTATAAAGTATAGTTTTTAGGAAT
The DNA here is from genome assembly GCA_030765045.1 of Tenodera sinensis. Taxonomy (NCBI): domain Eukaryota; kingdom Metazoa; phylum Arthropoda; class Insecta; order Mantodea; family Mantidae; genus Tenodera; species Tenodera sinensis. Next base: position 388,383,861 of record CM060964.1, read on the forward strand.
CATCAATAGCTTTTATTTGGTAGAATGAGGGCTGTAGGATCAACAGATGTGGGTGATGTGTTGCATACCCTGCCACGTTTCCTTAGTTAACTTTTCCTATTATCTAAAAATTGATCCGTCATTATTCTTGCTGAGGAGTATGTTTTGAACAGATTGCTATGAATTAGTATTGTTAGCATATCATGCCAAGCATTGAAACAGAGCAGCTGGTGGTTCTACTTGCTTTACATCAGTCACATCAAACGATGTGCGCACGCACTGGATGTGACTCAGAAGTGTATCTCGCTTGTTAATGTCAGTAAGGTTTAACCTCTTGAGCGACAGCCATTTAAAAGCTCTGCAGGCTGAGAACGGATACCCAATATCCAGCACAGGGCATTTAAATTGTTAAATGCGCTAAAAGTGCTTCCTAAATACACAGCTGCATTTTGCGTAAATTTTAAGTTATTTTAATGAAACAAAAACTGGTATAAAACTCATTATATGCAGTATACATGTACAATGGAATGCAGGAGGCATGTCCCAGCCTAAAAAACAAGAGCTAATGAAAATATTAAAAGACCAAGATATAGATGTCTTCACAGTACAAGAAGCCAATATATCAGAAGAACAGGAAATATACTTTGAAATGGATCAGTACACTACACATATACTTCCAAAGGCTCGTCAAATAGCAAGTGGTATTCTTACAGGAATTAAAAGAAATATGAAAGCTACTATCCAAATCCAAAAAACAATGGAAGAACAAGATAAATCAGAAATAGTTAAAATTGAAGTATGGAAAAGTAACTACCACTATAGAATTTACAGTATCTACAATCCTCCAGGCAATACACTAGATCTAAATTCTATTCCCAAAGAACCCAAAAGTATTTTAATAGGTGATTTTAATGCACACTCCCCTAGGTGGGGCTACAGAGATATAAATTCAGCAGGAAGAGTCATAGAAGACCTATTAAACTCGTCAACAATGGAATTAATATTTAATCCAAATGATCCACCCACTTACCTTCATTATAATGGTTCAGGTACAAATCCTGACCTTCTGATGGTGTCATCTGACATAATTGACAATACAAAAAGAGAAATAATAGAAGACCCAGGTTCAGGCCACAGAATCACCATAAACTCCATAAGAGGTCTAATAAATAAAAGTAACAAACCACAAATTAAAACTTCTTGGAATTTTAAAAAAGCAGATTGGTCCAGTTTCCAAAATGAGATAGAAGGGAAGTGTAATATACTGTTAGAATCAGAGTTCAAGTCAACAGATGAAATGAATAAAAAAATTTGTGAAATATTATTGACAGCAGCCAAAACACATATCCCCAAAGGAAAGTTAAACAAATATAGCTACTTTTGGTCTCCATCTTTATCTAAGTTAAAACACGAAAGAAATATAGCAAGAGTCAAAGCCGAAAGAACCAAGTGTCCAGAAGATGTACAAAACTGGAGAAGAAAAGCAGCCATTTTTAAGAAAGAATTAATTACAGCAAAAAGGGCCAGTTTCACAAATTTTGTAGAACATATGGACTATAGGAAAGATGGGAATAAAATATACAAATTCCTTAATAAAATAAAATTATCAAAAAATACAACTGAACCATTAAAATACAATAACAAAAGCTTAACTACAGATAGGGAAATAGCAGAATCCCTTACCCTTAACAAGTTTTATGCTCAGTCACAAAGAATACCCCAAGGATATAAAAAACAAGATAAGGCTATCCAAAAAACTATCAGAGAAACTAGTAAGCCAAAAGGTATACGAAATGATATTTTTATTCAGGATTTTAATGAAACAGAACTGGATTTAGCAATAGAACAATTACAGAACAAAAAATCTCCTGGACCTGACAAGATCCACCCAGAGTTTATTAAACACCTTGGCAGGAAAGGAAAAGAAATCCTACTTAAACTGTATAACACGTGTTGGAGAATGACTGTACCTTCCGACTGGAAAAAAGCCATTATCATCCCGATTTTAAAGAAAAACAAACCCTCAAACAATATTAATAGTTTCGGACCAATATCTTTGACCAGTGTTATTGCAAAAGTGATGCAAAGAATGGTGGCATCTAGACTTAACTGGTTCCTAGAATATTACAACTTAATTAATAGTTCACAGACCGGCTTCAGACAGAATCATAGTACAAGTGAAAATGTACTCCTACTAAGCCAAGACATCAAGGAAGCTTTCAATAGAAAGGAGGATACCTTGGCAGTATTCATTGATTTTAAATCAGCATATGACTCAGTCTGGAGAAATAAATTAGTTGAGAAGTTGCAATCAATAGGTGTGAAAAGTAACATGCTTAAGTGGATAACTCAGTTTATTTCACAAAGATTTTGTGCCACAAAATATAATACATACATTTCCAAATATAAACAAACACACCGAGGACTTCCACAAGGTGCTGTTCTGAGCACAACACTCTTTAACATATATATAAATGACCTTCCATCAATAATAAAAACTTTAGAAACCTAAATTGCTTTATTTGCTGACGATGTAGTCATTTGGACTTCAGGCTCTTCAAAAAAACCTGAATTAATTAAAGACAATAGAAACAGCCCTAAACAAAGTACATGAATGGAGCTCCAAAAACCTCATGACTATCATTGTGGAAAAAACAAATTATGAATTATTTACACTAAAATACAAACCAGTTAATATTAGCATAAATTATAATGGTAAACCACTCAAAGCAGTTGATGATGCCAAATACTTAGGCATCACTTTCAACAGAAAGCTAAGTTGGAAAAAACATATAACAAACATCTCAGAAAAGGTTGAAAAGAAATTGCAAATCCTGAAAAGGTTAGCTAGTGCTAAATGGGGCTGCTCAAGGAGAGTCCTTAACACAACATACAAAATGTATATTAAACCAAACCTCTTGTACTGTTCTGAAGCTTTAATAACAGCAGCAAATACTAACATCAATAAACTTGAACAAATACAAAATCAGGCTCTTCGCCTAATCACTGGAGCAGTTAAATCCACACCTATTGATGCCATGCTTGCCTTAACACGGACCCCATCAATAACAACAACAATAGAAGAAAAAGCATTGCTCCAACACGAGAAAATGTTACGACTGCCAAACTCTAAATGGACAGAAGAGAACCTCCCCCCTTCAATCCTTAAAACTCATAGTAGTTTCCTAGAAAAGGTAACACAGATTAAATCCAAATTGAACATTCCTAACACCAGAGAAAATCTACTTATTAGAGAAAATCCATTGGAATTATTGCAACCTACCTTCAATTTGGAATTAATAGAGGAAATAAGTAAATCAGACACACCAAAAGAAATACAAAAACTTCTAGCTCTGGAAACAATCAATACTAGGTATCCCACAGAAGAATGGCTGCACATATATACTGATGGATCCTCGAAGGAAAACCTTACTGGAGCTGGAGTTACATGTTCACATTTTTCCTTTTATCATTCTGTTGGCAGAGACACAACAAATTATGATGGAGAAATAGAGGCTATATACATTGCTCTCCGACAATTATTAAATCTTCCCTTAAATAAATTTAACAAGGCAGTAATTCTTTCAGATTCTAAAGCTGCAATTCAGGGAATATGTTCAAATACTACAAAGAAGTCAACAAAAATTAGAGAATGCTACAAAATGTTAACACAACTCCAAAAAGTTAATAAGACTGTTCATCTCCAATGGATTCCAGCACACTGTGGAGTCATGGGGAACGAAGCTGCAGACTCACTTGCAAAGAAAGGCACAACAATAAAACAAAAGTCTAAATTCAATTTCTCATATTCCTCAATAAAACGCTTGATCATTAAACATTTTTGTCATTCATACCTACAAGAAATAGAAACAAATGCCAAAGATAAAAAATGGATTACACTACTTTCCAATCCAGATATAATCCCCCAGAGACCAAGGAAAACAGCTGTTGCAGCCTTCCAACTATTGACAAATCATGACTGCTTGGCAAGTCATCTCTACAGAATAGGTATCTCAGCCTCACCAATATGTGTCCTGTGTAACGATCCAGCAGAAATGCATGAAAAACACTTGAAGACCTGTGAAGCATTAAGATCAGAAGAAACTACAGTTCAAAAGTATTGGAAAGCACGAATGCTAATGGCTTCATTGGCAGATGCAAGGCACTAGAAAACAACAACAACAACAACAACAACAACAACATGTACATCATCAGCAATGTTGAGTTGCATTTACAAATCGTTGAAATGGCACTATTTGTTTCACTGTGGTAAAAAGTTAACTTTGCTTTGTCGAAGGTGCCTAATATAATTTCTCGGAAAGAAACAGTAGTGGACCCATTGTATGTGTGAGCTATGCGTCAGCAAGTCACAGCACAATGTGAAATAGAACACTACTGTATGCGTGGTTTATGAGTCATCAGAATAAAGTAGGTTTGCAATTTTTCCTTACACGTGTTTCGTAACTTGGATATAGCTTACAGGCTCCGTTTGTTTCTTTCTTGAAATGCATACGTATACTTTCCTGCTTGTAGGTGAAGTGAGAAGCTTTTGAGTGTTACATCTCAGAGCTAAAACATGGCATGAACAAGCAGTGTTGCACAAAGGTTAGCGAGTGGTGGAAGTGTATGGGCTTCTGAAATTACACACGATAATGTGGAGGACTTCTTGCTGTGTGACAGCAATTTGGATATTGATGGCGAATTTTCCGAATTTGAGGGGGGTGTGGAGGATATAGGTACGAGTAGCAGTAAGGAAGAATGTGACCAACTTCCTTCAGGTGTTCGTGAAGAGTCAGCATTGTGGAGTGCTGAAAACAATTGCAATACAAACAGGCACATCTTCACGAGCACAGGCTCTGGTGTTCAATCCCAGGCTCAGCTGACTTCTGACAGCCAACCAATTGACATTTTTACAAAATTTTTTACTACCAACTTAGTGTCTGTTATTGTTTCGGAAACAAATGTATATGCGTGTAAGGTGAAGGAAGACCTGCTCTCTAAAGGTAAATTAGGGCCTAAGAGCAGAATTCAAAGGTGGACAGAAGTAACACTCAATGAGATTTACAGGCTGATTGGTCTAATTATACTTATGGGTGCTATTCGTAAGCCTGCATTATACATGTATTGGTCCACAGATGACATGCTAGCTACTCCTTTTTTTGGAAAATGCATGTCAAATAACAGGTTTACATCTATTTTGCGGTTCCTTCATTTCACCTGCACAGAGAATGTAAATGACAAAGTCCACAAAATTAGGCCTGTTTTCGATTATATTATTTCAAAATTTAAAGAAAATTATGTGCCTGGTGAAAAGGTCACTGTTGAAAGCCTAATGCTTTGGAAGGGCCGCTTAGGTTGGAAGCAATACATCAAAACAAAAAGGGCTAGATTTGGCATAAAGAGTTTTGATGTTTGTGAAAGTAAAATGAATATCTTTACAATAGCTGCATTTACACTGGTCACAGGACTGACAATACTGGAGACAAAGATTTGGGTTTATCTGGCTCCATAGTAATGCACCTAATGGAACCTGTGCTTGATTAGGGTAGGACTGTGTACTTAGATAACTGGTACAGCTCTCCTAAATTATTCATGGCCTTACACAAAAGAAAGACTAATGCAATTGGAACAGTACGTTCAAATCGTATTGGTTTGGCAAAAGATGTGAATACAAAGGCTCTAAGGAGAGGGGAAATGGAGGTGCATCAGCTCCCACCTTTGACCTACCTTGCCTGGCAGGACAGGAGGGTAGTTACGGCATTATCCAATTGCAGCTCTAAGATTTTGATGATTGACACTGGAGAAACAGATGCCCATACCAAAATGTGCATTCTCAAGCCTGACGTTATCCAGGAATACAATATGCACATGGGCGGTGTCGATCTAGTAGATCAGGTATTGCAAGCATATCCCTCTTTACGAAAAACAGTGAAATGGAATAAAAAGGTATTTTTGCACCAGCTGGATATAACCATATACAATTGTTTGGTAATTTGGAGAGCTCTAAACCCACACAAGACAATGACCTACCTGGACTTTCGACTATCAATAGCTCGCAGCCTAATTGAACAATACCAGCTTGAGAGGCCTCTTCATACTGGGGGTAGAAAATCCAAAACCCCTGCACCCCTCAGACTTCAAGGAAAACATTATACTAAAAGGATACCGCCAACATCAACGAAGTCCCACCCATCTCAAAGGTGTTCCGTGTGCCGCAAGAAGGGAATCCGTAAGGAAACTGGGATGATCTGTGGCAAATGTGGAGATGTGCCCTTGTGTGTTTATCCCTGTTTTGAGGCATATCACTGCAGAAGGAACATGTAAAGGTAAGCCAGTAAAGCATATAGAATTTAAATGTTTCATAACGGGGGAAAATTAAAATAAGTTGAGTTAGATAAAGGATAAATAAGGGTTAAATGCACAAACGCACAGGATGTGTATACACGTCCATATCGCTCGTCCGTCATTTTAAATGGACGTGATTTCACGTCCATATCCCTGAAGAGGTTAAAGCTAAGTTTTTCTGTATTTTGTTTCGCAGTGAAGGTTAATTTAATATTTTTAACTTCTTCTGCACCTACCAGAGTACAAGCAACATTTTGAACAATTGGTGAGAATGTGAGAGAAATATGACAGGAAACCAAAGGCATGGTATGCACATTGCTCATGTGCTTCTGCATGGATCACTATGAGAAAAGCACGTGTTGTAGAGAGAATGCTGCATCCTGGAAACCTACTGCTCCAAGTATGGAATCCGAGTGCTTGTAATCAACAAACTGAGAATGCAAGAATAAATAATGTGAGTGATTTTCTGTAACTTTATTATTTAGCAGTGATTTATAATTTTCTTTTACCAACCTCCATTGTGTGAAGCATTTCAGGTATGGTGCTGATAATAGCTAAACAAAAATTAATTAAATAAAATATATTTAAAAGTGTCAGATATTGCAATGAAAATTTGTATATACCTTATTCCTTAAATGTATTATGTATGATGAAATTGAACAAAATGTGCTAATAATTGTAGAAGTTAGCAAAGTACACAAACTATGCTATGTCACTGGGTAGAACAATATTGTTAAAAATAATTGACATGAAGAATAGAGTAACAATAGATGCCTGCTGATTAGAGACATCTGCAAAAATAAGCCAAATATTAATTTCTACATTGTAACTATTTTAATATGGATTAACATACTTCACAGTAGTACATACTATAGAGGTTAGGACTTTTTTTATTTACAGTAGTACTCCCCTCCACTACCCCACATGAGTATGCTGCACATTTAATTACACCTAAAAGATGTTTGTGATGAACTTACATTGTCTGCATTCCCATTTGAGTGCATGGACTCCCTTATGGTATCCTGAAAAGTAGCATCAATCATGTTATTGCTACAGAGTAATAAGACTGAGCAGTCACTGAAATGAGGAGCTAAGAAGCATGTAAACTTTGGTATTAAGGAGTGAGATATGAAGCTATGAGTATGCATCATGTGTAAATTTCTCCAGCAATTAAATACAGAGAGATACACGGGAACCACTGTGCGGTGTTTTCCCACTGCAAATGTGGGAATACAATAATAGCAACTGATAAGCACAAGGCACAAGCATGACTTTTTCTCTGCTCTGCTCACAATCAGCATTGAGCTGACGTGATATCGTGTAGTTGCATTATTACCAGTGTGCTTTATTATTTAGTCCTGTACTTAGTCACAAAGTGTATTATGGCTCAGCATCTGTTTTCTACTGCACAGCGTGTATTTATTTATGATTTGTATGTGTTATGTCAGCTTACCTGGTGCAAGTGCAATTTGAAGAAAGATTTCCAGGTGTAAAAGTTCCAAGCCGTACAACAATCCATAAACTTCACAATAGATTTCAGGCCAAAAGAAGTGTTCAGTCTTGGAAATATTAAAAGACGGCATGCAGTTCTTACCAAAGAAACATTAGACAACATCGTTTGGAGAATTTCCCCCAAAATCGCTTAGGCATCTTTTACAGCAGGCAGGCATTTCTTATGCCTCTTTGCAAAGAGCTACTAAATTGCTGAAGTAAAAACCATTTGTGGTACATGCTTCTCAAGCAGGTAATCCTGTAATTAAGTGCACATTTTGGGAGTGCACTCTTAATAGTCTGTAAACGGATATTTTTCATGGATGAGGCTTGGTTCCACCTTCATGGATATGTGTGTACACAAAATAATCATTATTGGAGCTCTGAGAAAGCCTAATGTTCATAAAATACCCCTGCATGACAAAGAAATTGGTGTATGGTGTGCCATTAGTGGAGAAAAAGTTATAGGCCCAATTTTTTTCCAGTCAACAGTTGACACCCGTACATACGTGAATACTATTTTTAGAGAATTAACCGATAGGGAGTGTGATTTTGCCTTTTTTCAACAAGACTCTACAACAGCTCATACAGCCAGCCTTTCAATGAGAACAATTGAAGGTGTTTCAGGACATTATTGTTAGTAGAAATTTGTGGCCCCTCAGTCCCCTAACCTAACCCCCTAAGATTTCTATCTCTGAGGTAACTTCAAGTATAAAGAGTACTAGACAAACCCACACACACTGGAAGAATTAAAACAAAATATCCATCAGGAAATTGCCAGAATTTCTCAACATGAACTATGGCGAGTAATGGATAATTTCCTAAAGAGGTGCCAAGAATGTACAGACAACGATGGCCAGTTTCAGCATCCGCTTTAACTATATTGGTAAGTAAAGCCTTTAAAAGTAGTTTTAAAAATGTATGGTTTTATCCACACTGACAGCGGCAGCCAGCGACGAGCACAGAGAACCTGTCCAGGTAAACCACAGTGCAGCTGGTTCAGTCTTTTGGATCACCCATTATTAAGTACAAGGGTCATTCCATGTATCCTGACAACTATGGGATAACGTTTGATTGTGTGACAAAAGGGAAAATACACACTGTGCATGACACAGTGAAGGCTGTGTGGATCTCAATGCTAAAGGAAAATAGGGATAAAGGACAGGAGCTAACAGCACAGGTAAAACTTTATTTATTCGCCATTTTGGTAATTTCAATAATTAAATAGGCTTCATTAGCTACAACAAATAAATCAGGTACATTATCTGTGAAAAACATGCTATGGAACGCGTAAACTTATTGTGCGTGAGTGGAATGTGCATCAATTAACATCCATGGCACCATTTAAATGCATTGACCTTCAAAATAGCTCCCCAGAGCATCCACACAGCATTGCCAATGATGAGACAGGCATTGTATGCCAGGGCTTTCCAATCTGCGTGTGTTACTTGTTGCCAATATGCCATTAGGATGCCCTATTCTCCAGAGCTTCTCATAGGTCAGAACTGAGTAGCATTCTGGCCATCTATACTCGGCGCCAAATAAAAAGGGGATTCACATGTGAAGCACATGGCGGAAACGCATAAATGAACAGGAGGGGATGCATGCGTCTTAGCAGTTGCCATAGCAACGAAAAGAATAACCAATTAGAGCTAAGGCGTTATAATGGCGTTTCCATAGAAACGGTAGACACAAGGATCTTGTTGCCGATATGTAACACGCACGTAACACGTGATTAGCAGGTGGCTGATGAACCCAGCAGTAACATGAAGTGCTTTTGTTATGTTCTGTTATCGCTGCATACAAACAAATAGTTTTGCAGGCTGCAGCCCGAGGTTGCAATGCTTGCATCAGTTAAGAGACTGCCTTATGTTGAGAAGTTTGTTTGTAGTATTCTAATATACGGTAATTTGCCTTGTGTTTACATGTGTCTGAGTCTGTGCATCTGTGCGTGTGTTGCGAGCTTTTGCATTTGTGCTAACGCTTTTAATTTTTGTTTAACAGTGTCAAAAATAGTGACAAAGATAGTGCTGCCAAACAAAAAATTGAACGTACTCGCGAACCGAATAAAACTGTGTTTGGTAAAGGTATCCCAATTAAAGGACAAGCGCGGGAAATAATATGCTCTGTTAGAGAATATTTCAAAGAGGAGAAATTGAACGGGGGACCTCTTATTCCAGTGTCTAAGGTAATTGATAGAACCTCGCCTGCTGTAAGAATACTATAGTTAAAATTGGGAAAGAAAAGTATGACAAAGAGGGAAATCGGGCGTCAGGGTCTAAATTGCAGTAGCAGCAAATACAACAGTGATGCAAGTAATTCGGATATTAGCGGCATTGTCCCATTAGAATACGCATCAATATTTCACAGGTATGTTTCTTTTGATAACGCAGATATTTAGACATATAAAATTGCAATTCTGTCATTTGAATGCAGATTCAATATTTTATTGTTGTCTTTGCATACGAATATAAATAATATGCGCTCAACATTCAAGCCACAGTGCAATCTTCTTCGTGCACATAATCATATCGCGGTCTTCACGTGGTCGTGGTCGTGGTCGCGATAAGCGGCAACGTCGCTTCTCCCTCACTGCAAACTGTCAATCCCTTTCTTGGTTGGTGCCGACATTAGCATGGCAATTTTTACATTAGTCGCTGGTCCAATCTGTTGTAACATGGCCATGAATGCTTTCAGCACTGGTACCAAGCCATCCTCACTTACAGTTGCCATCATCTGTCGGTTGAATTTGGTACAGTTTCCCACAAGGTTTTGAATGTATATACAGGGAGTACAGTGATGTTATGTGTTTGAAAAGTATCACATTGTTGCCAAGACTTATGAAATGAACGTCTTATTAAAAACAGAAGCATTAACAGAAAGTATTCATCTTAGAGTTTGATTTTTAGGCACCTTTTTACACTCACCTGACCTGAGGTTATTGAACCTGAGCTCTATTGATTAATGTGTGTGTGTGTGTCTGTGTGTGTCTGTGTGTGTCTGTGTGACTGTGTGTCTGTGTGTCTGTGTATCTGTGTGTGTCTGTGTACGTCTGTATGTATGTAACAGAATTTTTCAACGTAATTTTCGCCCACTTAGAGTCATCTCATTGACCTGAAATTTTGCACACATGTCATGGACCGATGACAATGTAAGATATCATGAATTTGTCCTAATGTCCTGACCAGGATCATCAGGATAAAAAAGTGACTTGGCTAAATTTATCAATATAACGTAATTTTCAGCTACTTGAGCCATCTGATTAACTTCAAAATTTGCACACGTCAGGGACCTATGACACCTCCTCTGAAGGAAAGTCGCCTTGACGTGGCGGAGGAGCTCAGTACCCGATACAGATGGCCTACTAAGTGGGTCATTTTTGACTACAGGTAGGCAAGAGGTGAGGGGAGGAAAAGAACATTCCGGCGGCGCCGTGGCCGAGCGGTTAGCGCGCTCGCCTACCACCTAGGCGGCCCGGGTTCGATCCCAGCAACCCGCATGTGGTATTCGTGGTGGACGAAGCGGCGTCAGGGCGGGTTTTCTCCGGGTACTCCGGTTTCCCCCGCCATCTCATTCCACCGGTGCTCCATCTTCATTCCATGTATCATCAGTGTCACCGCCTGCGGTGCCGTAGTAGTAAAAGCGGGCGTTAAACACTACAAACAACAAACAACAACAAGAACATTCCAAAACGGGTAGATGAGGCTCCATCAGTTATAGTGAATAGAAAGGAAAGAATCCGATTAAAGGTAACCATTATGTTACTGCATGAGTCTATTAATATTCCAACCCATAGATTTAATAAATTAATGTGTAACCCAACTCTATTTATTGTCTAGAAGTTAGCGGTGCTATATATACTGCTAGTGTTGCAAAACTTTTGTGCATGCCTGTACGTCTAACACGTGGCGAGTTGAGTCAGCTCCGCCTTTTTGTTTACAGCAGGACTGAACTATAGCTATTTTCACGTCATGAAGGCACAACGGGCTCTTATGGACCATGTTATTCTTATGGAAGAATCGGGTGCGCTGTTGCCAAATTTGCGTGTTTTCAAATGTGACTAAGATAAAGTATGAACATGCATTTCAGTGTAAAATGTGTCGAAGAATACTATGGTATGCACGGTAAAGCTTTTATGCAATTGTATATTCTTTAAAATAATAAAATGTAAAATTTTGTTGAAAGCAGATTTTTTAACATCTATCTCACTCCGCACGTTTAAACGTGGTTTTAAACCGAAATAATTTCAATGAAAAAAAATCTGGATTATTTGCTTGCTTTTATAAGCCACGTTAGTATTTAGATTATATCAATATGTCTAAACTCATTTTTAAAAAAAGTAAAGTCTAACACAAAGTGATCATCACAATCACAATAGTAATAGTAATAATACTAATAATAATACTAATAATACTAATAATACTAATAATACTAATAATACTAATAACACTAATAACACTAATAACACTAATAACACTAATAACACTAATAACACTAATAACACTAATACTAATACTAATACTAATAATAATAGTAATAGTAATAGTAATAGTAATAATAATAATAATAATAATAATAATAATAATAATAATAATAATAATAATAATAATAATAATAATAATAATAATAATAATAATAATAATAATAATAATAATAATAATAATAATAATAATAATAATAATAATAATAATAATAATAATGTTGATGATGATAACACAAAGTGTTAGGATTCTTCATTTATACACTGGAAAATGTGGTCACTGTAAGTCCACGTAAAAACTTCCAGCGACAAAGTTGTCAAGGAAATAATCAAATTATTTTTTATATAAATACAGAACATCTCCAGGAGCAAGCCATCCATAAATCACCATTTAAAGGCAAATGTTTTTAGCGTGCCAAGGACATGGCGAACAACACTCGGTTCTCCTTTCTTGCAGACGATGGAAACCAGATGTGTGACAGTTGAAGGGCCCATAAGGGACTGTACTTCAGAGGAAGTTTTCAATAGGTTTCGGGAATTTGAGGCGTGAGTGAGTTTTACAAGTTCTCTGGTAATCGTGTGCATTACAGTTAAGTGATCAGTGTGCAATGGATCGCAAAAGAAAAGGCGAAATGATTGAAAGTGGCGAGCGAAAAACAATTCTTAGGGTGTTTGATTATTTAAAGAAAAAGAGCTCCTGAATTAGTGACTCGGTTATTTATTATATTTAGGTCAAATGTAAAGTGCTGACAGTTATTAAGAGAGTGCAATAAATTGAGGCATATTACTAGAAATTAACTGAAAAAATATATGCTAATTTGAAACTGTCCTTGCAATAAATGGCATTTGTGCAATTATAAATTAAATATATACTGCATGGAAGTTCTATAAACCATGTAGGTACATGCATCTTTGCAAGCATTCATTACAGGGGTTTTGCCAGAGACGGGAAGGCATATGGGGAAACAAAGTCACAAACTAACGGTATTTCCTTCCGGCCTGAGGGGTTACTGACATACAGGTAAGGGTTATTCCCAGATGTGCGGGAAAATCTGCCAAAATTATTAAAAGTGGCGAGCGAAAAACAATTCTTAGGTGTTTAATAATAATAATAATAATAATAATAATAATAATAATAATAATAATAATAATGATGTTGATGATAATAATAACCCTGGTTGTGAGCAAAAACGCTGTCATCACAGTGGCGCAACATACGTGGCAACACCACGCTGATTCTCCATAAGAGCCATTGTGCCTTCATAACGTGAAAACTCCTATAGGCTGAGACATGGTATAGGAAGTTCATGCATTTGCAGGTTTTTTCATAGGGGTTAAAAATATATGCTTTTACATTATGTGCACAAATTATGGAATTTTAAGTTATTTGGACATGATTTTATGGTGCATATAACTGCATATTTTCTTGATTTTGATAAATGCATATTATTTCAATACTATAGCCTCTATATAGCATATTTTAATGACTTTTATGTTGTTTCTTTTTCCACCTGGATAATATTTTTCATATTGATAGTGTTGCATATGATGTAACTCGCTAGGTGGCGAGAAGCAATGCTGAGTCATGTCATGTAGTGAATCCCCTGTTTCCATCCTTTCATTATATGTTTCCGGGTAGAGAATAATCATTGCATTATCTGAGAGGCTTATATTAACAAAGTTAAAGTGCAGGTCAACGTTTTGAGCAGCACGATTATATAAAATGCTTGCCTCTGTGTGGTCTTCAAACATAACAGTGTTGTGAACTGGTTCCCTCCAAATTAAATTAGGTGTATAAAAAATGTTAAAAAGCTCTTCAAATGTCGAAAATAAAACCAACTTAGAGTGCTAGATTAATTAATTTACAGAAAGAGTTTTCGGGTGATTTAATATCTAGATAATAGGGCACTGTTTTGTGGAGTGTGTGACAAAAATATAAGGAGTGAGAAAAGATTTCAAATAGTTCAGCACATAAACACAGCAAAACATAAGGAGAATTTAATCAGAAAACTCGCAAACAAATAACCTGTTCTAAAACAATTAGTAGACTGTTTAGGAAGTAGGGTTACTGAATTTTCCTATGACTTGTGCCAAGCATTTTTAACTGCTGATATTTCCTTGTTCAAAATTAATAATCCGATATTTAAAAACTTTCTTACCAAGTGTACTCAACAACATGTGCCTGAAGAAAGTACACTGCGTAAAACTTATGTAGGGCATTGTTACAATAACATATCGTCAAATATACAAAATTTAGCGGATCAGTTTGTGTGGTTGTCTGTTGATGAAACCCCTGATTCTGAACGCCGTTCTATTGCTAATATAATCGTGGGTGCCTTAAATAATGAACAAAAGATTACAACTTATCTCCTTAATATGTGCAAATTGTCGGCCACTGACAATGTAACTGTGACACAGTTTGTGATGGACTCTTTGAAATTACAATGCTCATGGGGAATCGAATACAACTGGTTGGTTTTATTTGTTACCTTATATGGTAAAATCAGAAAATACTCTGAAAGGCATTTTTCCTAACTTAATTCATATAACTTGTTAGGCACACGCTCTTCATCGAATTTCTGAGACAATAATATGCGATTCTTTCCCACTGGTAGATAGATATGTGCCCAGTACAAAGAGAATTTTTGTTAAATCTCCTAAAAGAGTTAAAGTTGTTTAGATCAACAGCACCTAATATCTGACTTCATCCTGCATCGGTGTTAAGTCGTTGGGGAACATGGGTCGATGCAGTTTTATATTATGCTGAGCACATGGAAATAATCGAAGAGGTTGTTAATTCATTGGTCTCGAACGATGCTTCATTAATACAAACTGTGCAAAATATTCTGTCAGGCACTGGGATAAAAGAGGATCTTAGTTTCATATCTGCCCATTTTTCTTTCTTACCAACAGCCATAACGGCATTGGAAGCTGTAGGATCTCCTTTGCATGAATCACTTACTGTGCTTGAAAAAACAATATGTGATCTACGTTTGGTTCCTGGTAATATAGGACAAAAAGTGAAAGAAAGTGAATTATGTAATTTCAAAAAATTCTTGTTATAAACAGATGTGCGATATTAGAGACATCCTCGAAAGAACACCATCTGTCACATCAAGAGAGTTGACTCTCTCTGTAAAACAGTTAACATCATTGAAGTATGCCCCAATAACATCTTGTGACGTGTAAAGAAGTTTTTCACGTTACAAAAGTGTTTTGCCAGACTATAGACGACGTTTTACTGTTGAAAATTTGTGTAGTGTTGGTTGTGAACTGCAATTTAGCAGTTAATACTAGCAGCGGAACCACTTCTGCTTCAACCTCTAAGGAATAAGGTAACTATTATTTACACTAACTCGTCTACTGCAAAGGGACATGAACTGTTCTAATGAAATAGTGCATATTTCTTGGCATATTTTCAAGTTTTTAAGAGCATATTTGCATGCATATTTCAGTGTTTTATTTCAGTGTTTTTTAGGGCATGAACTTCCGAGCTCTACTCATCACAAGGCATCCTCATTTTCATGCTACATTAAGCAGTTAACAGACACTCCCTGCTGTGTGCCTCTAGCTAATACATGGATCCATATATCACTTAGTGGAACAAGATTCCCCTGAAGGCTGTAGACCATATGGGAAGCTTTGGAAAAAACATATTACACAATGAATGTTCTAATATGTACTATTGCACTTAAGGCAAGAGTGTACATAAACAATTTAGGATTTTGTATTGATACAGCCACTTACCTTGCAAGGCTTGCAGAGGGACCCCTTGAACACAGGATGTGGACTAAAAGGTTCCACTGGCAGTGATTTACACCCCAGGCATATCACATTGATGCCAAGAGAGCCCTTTTCTATAGCCTCTGAAATTCCAAATGAAACACTGAATTAGTCACTTCTAAAGCCTTTTTCTTCTTTCCTTAATGTTTAGGTACCACTTTGTGAATTGAAGAACTTAAACCATGAAAGGCTTTTGGTGAACACTCAAACTAAAGTCATGGAAACTGCGGAAAATATTGTACTTTGGGGATCAATCTCAACCGCACTTTAAATACCAGGAACACATACTATTACATTCATTACTAAGAGAGTTTAATAGTTCACACACTTCATATAACTGTAATGTGAATTAATGTCCATTCTCTCAATGTTTTCTTAATTAGGGTGTAGCACTTTTCCTTAATGATCAATGTTTTGAAATTTGTTTTATTCAAAAATGCCATTCCTCTGAAGTAACACAAAATTTACCAATATTTAAACAACAGTTTTTGTATTTGAGCTCAGGAAATCAAGTGAAATGTGATTCTGTCCAGTAAGTCCTGAAATGGTAACTGATGCCATCAAATAATGTAATGAAATATTTTATCCAATATTTCTAAACTTGCAAGTACTGGCAAATTTGCTGTGTCAATTGTCACTCCAGAGAGAAGCTTTGATTCACAGATTTGATTCACAGTGTAATTCTGTCTTCTCCAATGAACTCATTGACTCTTTCCTTGAGTACTATGGAGGCAGTTTGAGTGCTATTATCTTTGATAATTTGTTCCCATTTTTGAAGTGTTTCCCACATCTCCTAGCAGTCCTGGTGTCCAGGCATCTGCCTCCATATGCATGCAGAAGTGAAGTGAATTTCAGCACCAGGTTTCTTCCTCTTTAATGAGTAATTCAACAGTAGCATGCTGTTGAAACGGAACCTCAACATTTACCACTTTACAAATAGTGCTTATGATAAAGTAATTGAAGCTAGTGATTTTATAATGTGTCGACATGTGTGAAGTCTGCAGATTATGGTAATGTAGCTATTTTTGCTACATTGATGGAATTGCAATAAAAAGAACTTGCTCGATGATGATAATGATGATGATGATGATGATGATGATGATGATATGTGTGTGTGTGTGTGTGTGTGTGTGTGTGTGTGTGTGTGTGTGTGTGTGTGTGTGTGTGTGTGTGTGTGTGTGTTATGTAACGTAGTAGATACTGTTCTGAATCTAACCCCTATAGTTGTCACCTGTTTGCCACTTGTTATGTGCACTTCGTTTAATATCAGAAAGTCTACCCACCTGAGCCTACCTATCGTATTTTAGACAGACCTCATTTATTAAAAAGGCAGTGGCTGCGCTGCAGGAAGATGTAAACCTTGGGTACAAAAACGCAACGTTTAACCTACCCGCGTCACCGACAGCAGCATAAAATATGGAGACTATTCTATTAGTGATGTTTTGAAAACTGTTAATAACTTTGCAAGATTAATGCAAAATTAAATAGGTAAAATACTTGACAGCACACTTAATTGAGTCCATTCCATATGGCTGTTTAAACGATCGTTAATTATATTAGGTGGTTAGAAAAGCAAGGGCTTAAGCGCCAAACTACGAATTACGAATTGTTTGTTTTTCTTCCAACATACAGTATGAAGCACATCTATTAAGTGTGAATGGTTCATAGGCCCTGGATATGAACGAATTCTGCATTTGAATACAGCATGGTGTTAGACCTTACCTGCCACAACAGAATCTCGAGAATAGCAAAGGCATATGAGACAACCTGCCGGCCGGAGCCGGCCGCCATGCTGCAACAGTCGCTCTATAACAGAATGTACCAATAAATCACTTAAGAGAGGGTACTGTTTGCTTTCAGACCTTTACCCTTGTAAATGTTTATTCCTTAACCTTTCATTGTAAATAGTTGTTGCCAAGATGTGCTCCTGCCTGTATGGGGTGTTACTTTTAAAGAAAGCTGTAATATGTTTTAGTGGCTTGCAGCTTTTGGTTTAACTTCTGCTTAGCATTATGTTTTTAGCATTGTGTTGTTTACTAGCAATACCACTGAAAAAACCTTTAGTGCATTTAGCGTAGTGATTTACTTTTATTAAGCACTATGAGTGACAGAGGGCTGGTCCTGTAGTGCAGTTGGTAGAGCACCTGCAGGGGGATAGGAATTTTTCTCCAGCCAGTATTATTCCTCATCGTTCCCTGAGTCTGTAGGTATAATGGCAGTTAGACCGCTTGCCTACCACCTAGGCAGGACCCGCATGTGGTATTCGTGGTGGGCAATGCAGCGTCTGGGTGGGTTTTCTCCAAGTTCTCCGGTTTTCCCCGCCATTCATTCCACCAATTGCTCCATTATCACCCTTCCAATTATCCATTTTGCCTGCATTTCATATCATCCTCTTCCTCACTATCATAGCTGGTGCTTCGCTGACCACTTGCTTCCAGGTCTTCACTCTATCTGGTCCCCGACAGGCGTCTGACTGGCTTGTAAGTCCTAGGGGTGTAAGTCCTACATAAGGGGAGGGTAATTAAAAGCACACACCAGAGGTAGAAGAGCCATCAGCGGATGATGATACTTTACGTTACTAACATACTCTGGTTCCTCATGGCACAGGACAACTTGGACCAGCGCTCAATCATCTTCGGTGATCTAAACATACTTTTTGTTAACTTACTTCTTTATATTTACTTTAGAAGTATTTTTTGTTAGTATTAGAACAAATATTTACCAATACTATTTAAAGTATTGCTTGGAAAATGCTAACTTTGCAAGTAAACGTTTTGGTTATAACACGCATGAAAGCATGCATTATCTAAATTATATTGTTGATGAAATTAACCTTCTGAAATCTTAAATGTCTGCCAAACAGCATTTTACACTTCTAATTAACAGTATTGTATCAATGCATTGCATTCACATCTGAGCGATATTTTAATCTCTATAGATGGTTTTACTATGTACTATGTAGTAAAACATGTTTCTCCAAACTAGCTTTTGGCACATATGCCTTTGCTATTCTAGGGGCCTCATACCGCGATGTTACATGTACCCACATAGCAGTAAAGAAAAATTTCGGTAACTCCTTAAAGATTCATCTAATCGAAATGTTGCTTATTACAAAACTTAACATCGTGGGTATAAACATTTGCTAAGGAACATTTTTGCAAAAACTCCCAAAAAAAGGCAAGTTATTTTGATTTATTCGATTTGGATCCCATTAGAAACCTTCCACCTCAATGGTCTATTTTTTAAGTGTGACCAACTATCAAAGGTAATACATATAACAATTCTCATAGAAATCAGTTTGGCCATTTTTGCGTGATCATGAGGTAACGCACATATAGCGTTTATAGTAATAAAGTAGGATATGATAGGGGGGCCTGGGCTCACCGGCACCCCTCCCCCCCCCCCCTGTATCTGTGCCTGGGTACGTACCTTGAAATTTTTGCAGTTCTTCTACATGTTTTGGGCTATGCAGCCCGCTCGGGCAGTCATCATTGGAGTCCATCTTCTGCAAGGTCGGCCAACATCTCGTGCTCCTCTTGGGTTATATAGAAAGGTCCTCTTAGGTATCCTTTCTTCACCCATCCTCATTAAATGTTCTGTCCATTCCTTGTTATTTGTTTTAATTTTGTCTTCTAATTTATATATATTTAGTTCTCTTATTAATTCTATCTGCTCTTGTGCATCCTTTCACATTCTGCAGAAATAACAATTCTGCTGCCTGTACTCTACTACTATCCTTTGATTTTACTACCTATCTTTCACTTCTATACAGCAAGGAAGGCAGCTTCCCAACCTGCATAGCTTTGCATTAGGGTGCCTTCCCTCAGGTAGACTGCATTCTCTTTGGCTATGTGTTCCACCTATCCATTTGCAGCCACCCTATGTGGGTATAGACGCTGCTGCTGATTTTGGTTCGCCCCGAGTATTTCATTTCCTCGGTACCACCTATATCTAGGAGGCGTTCCCTTATCCACCACCCAGGGAGGCGCCCGATGGGGGATCAGCAACCCCACACGGGTGTAGTTAATTTTAGAATAGAGGTGCATGGCTTAGAAGAAAAGAAAAACTAAGCTACTGGGTTAACGAGGCCCGCCAATGTGCACACCAATGTGTGCATCCAGAAGAAAAGCACTGGTAATAAATATGAAAATTGTTGGATTTTATTTTACTTACCCGGCCACCATGGAAACTTTCCAAGCTTTCCCCACACCAGTGTGCCTTCTGAAGTGTTACTGATTTGCTGCCCATCCTGTGAGTTTCCTGAAGGTAAAGAGAAGCGCAAATTGGCCATCTTTGAGACACACTGAGTATGAATTGTGTCCTCTATGCCAATGAACCAGAGGTAAGGAAAAGAAGAGGGGAAAATGGGAAATAATAACCATGCAATCTGCTACCAAATGTGAAAGTTTTCAAACACACTATTAAAATATCCAAAAAGACAAGAGCCCCATGGAATTAGCACAAAAGCTTTTAATAAAATGGGACGCTGTTGTGTTAGTCCTCTGTTGGTCGCTAAGGGCGTGGGAGACCCTACATTTATTTAAATGCAGTTTTCTGCTGAACACACCCATGCAATTGTCTAACTAGGACATTGAATATTTCACCTTAGTCGACTGTTTGCTGGAGCGACAATCTGAACTGTTTATTTAGCTCCAACAATAACTAATCAGCAGTTACGTGTCGCAGAGGTCAAGCATACTCTACATGTCTACTCGCATTACCTATTGCTGACATGTTTCCTCGTTAGTTGTGCAATATTGCTTTGCCATTGCAAGTAGTATTTTTAAGTTCCAGTTCTACCTCTCAAACTTTGCCCACACACGGCTAGTGTGTTTAAAAACACCAACAGTAAGTTTGTTGGCATAAATAAATAATAATTACCATTCTGAAGGTTATTTAATCCTGGGATATAAAGTACTTACAATAGTAAGTCACCATTGGGGTAATTTGTTTCTGATGTGAGACTGCCTTTGTGGTTTACCAGGAGAAATACGAACTGGTTTGAGAATTTAATGCCATTCTGGCAGTTTGTCACAATAGCTCAGTGGTTAGAGCGTCCGCCTGGTAATCGGAAGGTCTGTGGTTCAAATCCCAGTTGTGACATTGAATTTTTAAGTTCCAGTTCTACCTCTCAAACTTTGCCCACACACGGCTTGTGTGTTTAAAAACACCAACAGTAAGTTTGTTGGCATAAATAAATAATAATTAGTATATTACTACTTCTCACAAACAGGAGTATGATTTAAAACATCCCAAGGATTTGGTAGAAGTGCATCACCATTATTTTAGTGACAGTACATTTAAAATTACAAGTTTTGTACCTGAACTTCACAATGTATTATCTTTCCTGTATGGTAGCATGGTGTACTCATCCACGTTTTCTTAATCTTTGATCTATCTAGTAAGATAGTACTAATAAAAGCTGTGTATATTTAAGCTAAATGAAGCTAAACATGGGAATTAAGGAATAATAAAGTTTATAAAAATAAATACAAGTACATAAGCACCAAAATATAGTTGGGCCTACTAGGCCTCATGAGTCTAACGGTGTTCACCAGGGTGCATGCCTAACAGGGTTAAAACAAGTGACAAATGCTGTGGTCTAATAGATGTGGAATGACCCAAGTTGGTTTGAAATAACAACTATATTTTTCCCTCATAGTGATTTTTGCCTTTATTATTGTAATTTCAAAAAGGATTTTAGACAGTACGGAGGATGAAGGGGATGTCTATCTTACTAACTGGTGAAGTCATGAGGTAGCACAAAATAAACCATTTGTTTTATTTTGAAATAAGAAGAGTCACACTAATTTTTACAATTACTTCACTCACTTGTTTATTAAAAACTGGAACGTTTTCGAGAGATGTCTCTCTCATCTTCTGCAGATGGTGACTGAGGTTTGAAGTTGGATCCTACATCTACTAGGGTTGCATCTTGCTGCCGTCTACCGGTAGAGAGGCAAAGCTCCATCAGATGGTTTGTTGGCGGGATGTCAAAATTTATAATGTCGTCTGCGTTTTTGGTGATGTATATTTTTTCCCAGATGGAGAGTTCTAGTGGTGAAGAAACTGGTTTTAAAAAATTTATGGCTTGACCGATGTTGTGGTTTTCTGACCAAAAATGGTGTGATACAGCAGATTTGTCTGTTTGTTTAAATTTAATGTTTCTCTGATGTTCCTTTAATCTAGTGATTAATTTTCTCTTAGTTTTGCCTATGTAGAATTTATTACAATCTTCACAATTAATTTGGTAAATTCCTGATTTTTGTGTGTCTGGGATTGTATTCCTGAGAGGTTTGTTTAGTAAATTGTTTAGGCTGTATCTGTTTTGGGGAGCTAATCTGATGTCCACCTTATTGAAAATTTTATCAAATTTTTTAAAAGCCCATGGATGAAAAGTGAACCTTTTGTATTTCCATTTTGTGTCCTTGATTGTCTGCAGGGTAGTTGTTTGGGCTATTTCTTTCAGTTTAGTGCCATGTTTTAGCATTTTATTTATCATTGCCGGATTGAAACCATTGGATGCTGCTATGTCCAGTATGTGTTGGCGTTCTTTTGAAAATTCCTCTCTGCTTAGAGGGACATGGAGTAATCTATGGATCATACTTTTGAAAACTGCCAACTGGTGTGCAATTGGATTGCACACATTCTTCTTTATGTAATTGTCCACATGAGAAGGTTCTCGGTGGATTCCAAATGTGAATTGATCCTGGTCTCTGATAATTTTGAGGTCTAAAAAGGATGTTCATATAAAATTCACTATGGAAACCGAAGAAAATAACATATTACCCTTTTTAGACCTCAAAATTATCAGAGACCAGGATCAATTCACATTTGGAATCCACCGAAAACCTTCTCATGTGGACAATTACATAAAGAAGAATGTGTGCAATCCAATTGCACACCAGTTGGCAGTTTTCAAAAGTATGATCCATAGATTACTCCATGTCCCTCTAAGCAGAGAGGAATTTTCAAAAGAACGCCAACACATACTGGACATAGCAGCATCCAATGGTTTCAATCCGGCAATGATAAATAAAATGCTAAAACATGGCACTAAACTGAAAGAAATAGCCCAAACAACTACCCTGCAGACAATCAAGGACACAAAATGGAAATACAAAAGGTTCACTTTTCATCCATGGGCTTTTAAAAAATTTGATAAAATTTTCAATAAGGTGGACATCAGATTAGCTCCCCAAAACAGATACAGCCTAAACAATTTACTAAACAAACCTCTCAGGAATACAATCCCAGACACACAAAAATCAGGAATTTACCAAATTAATTGTGAAGATTGTAATAAATTCTACATAGGCAAAACTAAGAGAAAATTAATCACTAGATTAAAGGAACATCAGAGAAACATTAAATTTAAACAAACAGACAAATCTGCTGTATCACACCATTTTTGGTCAGAAAACCACAACATCGGTCAAGCCATAAATTTTTTAAAACCAGTTTCTTCACCACTAGAACTCTCCATCTGGGAAAAAATATACATCACCAAAAACGCAGACGACATTATAAATTTTGACATCCCGCCAACAAACCATCTGATGGAGCTTTGCCTCTCTACCGGTAGACGGCAGCAAGATGCAACCCTAGTAGATGTAGGATCCAACTTCAAACCTCAGTCACCATCTGCAGAAGATGAGAGAGACATCTCTCGAAAACGTTCCAGTTTTTAATAAACAAGTGAGTGAAGTAATTGTAAAAATTAGTGTGACTCTTCTTATTTCAACATGAATGAAACTTCACTGTCAACATTGCTTCTATGTCAATATTTATCATCTGTTTTATTGTTTTGTTTTCTCTATCTTTCCCCTCTTTATTTGCTCTCTCTGTCCTTTAACTAAGTCAGTGTCCAAGAATAGAATGCCATGATTTCTCCAGTAAAATGTGTTTTGAAATGTGTTGATCAAAAATAGAAAGAAAGTTAATTTTCAGACAGTTGTCAGTGGGTTCATGTAAAAGAACATCAAACTTCACATTAACACCAAATTTTGAAATTTAGTTAGGTATATTCAAAGGTGGAAAATAGGTATTTCTGAACATTTTCACTACTACTACTTTATAGGTTGGTCTTCAATTCTTTGCTTTCTTAACAACAGCACTCAAATTTTATAAAAGTACCTACCATGGATTGAGATGTAATAAAATTTGTATGTTGTGTGTTTAAGGCATTTGTTGCCCTTTATTGTTGTATCTCATAAATCCAGAGCATCTACATGGATGATGCAGCAAAAATATAAATAGCATTTTGTGGACAAATGGTATTTGCAGCAATACATATCACACTAAAAAATAAATTTGTAAGTGGGGGCATTTACATTATTTTTAATTGGCCTCATAGCTTTATGTGGTTTTTGGAAGTCTATGGAGTGTGGGTAGCATTGGGTTGTCTTTGTGTTTTTCATTTTTGTCTATTAATTTACAGTCTTCAATTTTTCACAATTTTTAATGCATTGGTTTGGGGATTGTTTTCTATTTTTAAGGTATTCTTTTTCCAAAAATATTTACTGTACAACATTCACTTTGTATTGTTTCCATTTCATGTGACAATTTATTGTCTTCAAACACTTCCATTGCAATTCAGATGCATTTGTTTGATACCTACTATGGAAATTAACTGCTGTGCCAATATCTGGCTGAGTAGTTATTACATTAAAAAACATGCTCTTAAAGTCCTTTAACAGGGGTAATTTCCAAAGGTGTTGTTTCAGGTTTACACACACTCATTTGGAAATGTTCAAGCAAGTCCACATGACGCTTTCTGACCTAGCCCAATACCTCCTTCTGTTCAAGAAACATGAATTCCGAGAAAGTGCTGGAGCTTCATTGTATGCTTTATTATATCTATTAAACTTTCAGTTTTGTTTGCAGCAACTAAAAGAAAAACTGCATTGCTTAGCACTCTACTATATATAAACATGCATCATTCTGGGACTGTTGAAAGTATAGGTTTTTCACTAACAGATCAAATGTAATATTCCCACCCCTACATTATTATTATCATCCTGCTACCCAAATGGTTAACATTCTGTGCGATAAGATTGCAGGTATTGATTGTCGCCGAAAGCAATGTTGTCATGTTTTCTCTGGGTAAACATACATGTTACAGCATGGACATTTACTAGAGTACCATGAATGAGAAGAAAGAGAGAAAACAACAAAGACATTGCAATGCTGTGTTTTACTCCACGTGGACTGAATATCTGTTATTTGTGATATCTACACATTCATTGGCTGGAAGTATGTACTCATTGGTGCAACGTGAACTGTTGGCAACCTCCAAAAATAATTGATGGTTATCTGAGAGGTTTCTATTAACAAAGATAAAGCACAGGTTAACCATTTAGATTACATTATTACATTATCCTTCATTGGAACATTCTGCATTAGGGGATGAAACTAAAAACCTTTTGCTAAATCTTACTTAGCTGGTGCACCTAAAAGTTTCATTTATCTAATATGTAGGGCTAGGAAGTTCATGCATTTGCATGTTTTTTCATAGGGGTTAAAAATGTATGCTTTTACATTATGTGCACAAATACTTCAATTTTACTGGTTTTCTACTACACCTACTACCCAAAAATAGACAGATAAGTAGTGGAATATTAGTTGGAGTCAAAAAGGATATTAAGTCCTCCTTTCAAAATGTTAAAGAAATGGATAATGCAGATAAAACTGAGTTAATAAAGCTAAATTTTTGGGACAACAAAACACATTTTCATTTATACAGTATTTACAATCCTCCCAGGAATGAACCAGATCACTCACTTATTGACCAATTAAATAAAACAATCATAATTGGGGATTTCAATGCCCATTCCAAAAGATGGGGTTATGAAAAAGTGGATTCTACAGGGAAGATAGTGGAAGAATTTTAGAATACCACAACCTTTGGACTGATTTATAATAAAGAAGATCCCACAACCTTCATACATTATTCTGGAGCGGGCAGTAACCCAGACCTCTTGTTAGCTACAACAGATATTGTTTCAAAAATTAAAAAACCAAGTTATAGAAGACCCAAGTTTTGGTCACAGAGCAGTAATTGCTGATACAAAAATAGATAACATAGATGACAGTCAACATCACATGAATCTGCATTGGAACTTCAAAAAAGCAGATTGGAACAAATATAAAACTGAACTGAAACATAAATTTAAAGAACAAACAAACTCACAGCTGCATGACCAACCAAATCATATCAACAAACATTTCTGTAAAGTCAGCCTAGAAACCACAAAAAAACATATTCCTCATGGAAGAATAAAACATCTCAAACCCTTTTGGAAACCCCCAGTTAGAAGAACTGTAAAAGCAAAGGGCTATAGCTAGAAATACAGCTAAACAAACAAAAAACATATCAGATACACAAATATGATGAAACAAATGTGCCTCACTAAAAAAAGAAGTTAATACAGCTAAAAAGAATCACTTTAATAATTTCTTAAGAAAAATGGATTATAGGACAGATGGTAACAGAGCCCATAAGTTCATAAAAAATGTCAAGAATATGAAAGAAAACAACAGCACACCTATCATACACAACAAAAAAATATTATCAAATGTTGCAGTCATAGCCGAAACATTCACTAAATATTATGCTAATTCACATAAAGTAACACGAAATAATAAAAAGGAACGTAAACAATTTAAGAATGAGAGGTAAAACTGGAACTTAGAGGTTCAATGCCACAACTGGGAGTTGAACCACAGACCTTCCACTTATTCTCAAACCAGTTCGTATTTCTCCTGGTAAACTTACTGTTGGTGTTTTTAAACACACAAGCCATGTGTGGGCAAAGTTTGAGAGCTAGAACTGGTAAGCGTAAGGTCTGTGGTTCAGGTCCCGGTTGTGCCATTGAATTTTTGGGTTCCAGTTCTACCTCTCATCACATATTATTTACACCTGACAGAAGAAATTAATAAAAGTGATATTCTAGCTAATGTTCTAAAATTATTGGCATTAGAGACAATCCATACTAGATTTCTGGAACATGAATGGCTCCATATTTATATCCCAGGATTAAATAACCTTCAGATGGTAATTATTATTTATTTGTGCCAACAAACTTACTGTTGGTGTTTTTAAACACACAAGCCATGTGTGGGCAAAGTTTGAGAGGTAGAACTGGAACTTAAAAATTCAATGCCACGTTCTACAGAAAAATTTATTTGGACATAGAGTGTGCGTTTCAGCAAGATCTACATATTTTCATTTTTTGCATTAAATGTGAATAATGGAGGAAGATATAAATCCAACATGTACTCAGGGGTCTCCGTCTAGGGGATATGTGAATGGCAACCACAAGGTACCCAAGCTGAGCAGAACATTACTTCCACTTACTGGTGTTTTGCTCCTCACTGTAACTTTTCTATCTGACCTTACCTTGATCATCTATTGTTCTCTTCCGACCCCGATGCTATTAGGCTTCCTGAGGGTTAGGGAGTCTTTATTTTTCCAACCTCTCCATTTCTCTAATTTTTCTATAAAACCTTAACCCCTAACATGCTGACCTGTCATGGCATGTAATACATCTTCTGATTGGTAATCAGAGGATATGGTCGGTGAATTTATTTTGATAACTCTCCCGGTCAGGTCGGTGAGACCCGTAAACCAACGACAGGTGTGGTCCCCCAGACATTCTGGGGGTTGTGAGAGAGCGATGTGACCGCCAAAACATAAAAATATGGTGCTCTCTAAAAAAAAACGGTTACTATTACTGCTGTTGCTCTCTTTTTTATGAAATATGACTCGAGGGGTAAAATGTTCCGGAGTTAAAATAGTCCCCCATTCATTTGAGGATTAATGACTTCATTGTCAGAAATCCAGCATTAGCTAACAACAACATTATGTGCACAAATTATGGAATTTTAAGTTATTTGGACGTGATTTTATGGTGCATATAACTGCATATTTTCTTGATTTTGATAAATGCATATTATTTCAATACTATAGCCTCTATATAGCATATTTTAATTATTTTTTAATGGTTTTTTTCCACCTGGATAATATTTTTCATATTGGTAGTGTTGTATATGATGATGTAACTCGCCAGGTGGCAAGAAGCAATGCTGAGTCATGTTGTTATGTAGTGAATCCCCTGTTTCCATCCTTTCATTATATGTTTGTGCGTAGAGAATAATCAGTGCATTATCTGAGAGGTTTATATTAACAAAAATAAAGTGCAGGTCAACGTTTTGAGCAGCAAGATTATAGCAACGCTTGCCTCTGCGTGGTCTTCAAACGTAAGTGTAGTGAACTGGTTCCCTCCAAATTAAATTAGGCGTATAAAATGTTAAAAAGCTCTTCAAATGCCAAAAATAAAACCAACTTAGAGTGCTAGATTAATTAATTTACAGAAAGTTTTCGGGTGATTTAACATCTACAGATAATAGGGCACTGTTTTGTGGAGCGTGTGATAAAAATATAGGGAGTGAAAAAAGATTTCAAATAGTTCAGCACATAAATACAGCAAAACATAAGGAGAATTTAATCAGAAAACTTGCGAACAAAGAACCTGTTCAAAAACAGCTAGTAGAGTGTTTAGGAAGTAGGGTTACTGAATTTTCCTATGACTTGTGCCAAGCATTTTTAGCTGCTGATATTCCCTTGTTCAAAATTAATAATCCAACATTTAAAAACTTTCTTGCCAAGTACACTCGATAACACGTGCCTGAAGAAAGTACACTGCGGAAGACTTATGTAGGGCATTGTTACAATAACATATTGTTAAATATATAAAATCAATTAGTGGATCAGTTTGTGTGGTTGTCTGTTGATGAAACCCCTGATTCTGAACGCCATTCTATTGCTAATATAATCGTGGGTGCCTTAAATAATGAACAAAAGACTACAGGTTATCTTCTTAATATGTGCAAATTGTCGGCCACTGACAATGTAACTGTGACACAGTTTGTGATGGACTCCTTGAAATTACAATGCCCATGTGATTGCTTTTATTTGTTACCTTATATGGTAAAATCAGGAAAAACTCTAAAAGGTATTTTTCCTAACTTAATTCATATAACTTGTTAGACACATGCTCTTCATCGAATTTCTGAGACAATACTTGATTCTTTCCCACTGGTAGATAGATAAGAGAATTTTTGTTAAATCTCCTAAAAGAGTTAAGTTGTTTAGATCAACTGCACCTAATATCTGACTTCCCCCTGCACCAGTGCTAACTCGATGGGGAATATGGGTCAATGCAGTTTTATATTATGCTGAGCACACAGAAATAATCGAAGAGGTTGTTAATTCGTTGGACTCGAACGATGCTTCATCAATACAAACTGTGCAAAATATTCTGTCAGGCACTGGGTTAAAGAAGGATTTTGGTTTCATATCTGCCCATTTTTCTTTCTTACCAACAGCCATAACGGCATTGGAAGCTGTAGGATTTCCTTTGCATGAATCACTTACTGTGCTTGAAAAAACAATATGTGATCTAAGTTCGGTTCCTGGTAGCATAGGACAAAAAGTAAATGAGAAAGTGAATTATGTAATTTCAAAAATTCTAGTTATAAACAGATGTGCAATATTCGAGACATCTTAGAAAGAAAACCATCTGTCGCACCAAGAGAGTTGACTCTCTCTGTGAAGCAGTTAACGTCATTTAAATATGCCCCTATAACATCTTGTGACGTGTAAAGAAGTTTTTAATGTTACAAAAGTGTTTTGCCAGACAATAGAAGACATTTTACTGTTGAAAATTTGTGTAGTGTTGGTTGTGAACTGCAATTTAGCTGTTAATAATACTCTGTATTCACTCTAAGGTTGATTCACGCGAAACTAAATCCAGGTGGCCAATGCACAGTTATAATGTATTCTTCCGTCATTCACGCCAGAAATACCGTCACAGCACAACCACGTGGTGAGTGCATGCAGTATGTAAGAGAAAGGACCAATCCCTTATTCCGTCAACTTAAAGAGTGAATAACATGTAACTAGAGGTTAAAGGCGATAAGATTGATAGTAACAACAAAATAAACATGTTGTAGCACTTTGTCAATTGTTGGCGATTCATTTTTAAACAAGAAATTGTGCAGTTACATGAATTGCGTTTTTAACAAAATCATCACATTCTTGCGTATTTCACATGCTTTCTTTTTTTCTCGGGTGTAACCACTTTCCCAATTTCAGCTTTTTCTTTACGAGCTGTTTATACTGGTATTCGACACACCGGTGAACTTAGTTTATTTCAATACTTCTTTGAAGGGAACCATTGGATATTTCTCACATAACTTA
Organism: Tenodera sinensis; assembly: GCA_030765045.1. Taxonomy (NCBI): domain Eukaryota; kingdom Metazoa; phylum Arthropoda; class Insecta; order Mantodea; family Mantidae; genus Tenodera; species Tenodera sinensis. The sequence continues at coordinate 388,414,202 of CM060964.1, forward strand.
TAATATGCATTCAACACTATTGTTTTTTCACCACTAGTCAATGGTTTGCCCACCTTATGCTTTCCATATTAACTCGGCAAAGACGCAAGAACAAATTCACCTCCGCCGTCCGCCATGATCCTAAGTAGAAATGCTGGCAATGAACAATACTCTGGAAATACTTGAATGTCAGGTAACTTACGCACGTTGCATGTTGGTACTTGTAGCTCTGTTTATCAGTTTACATCAGCGTTAATTAACCTCTCAAGTATTTGAATAGAATATTATATCATTTAAGGATAAATTCATTCTAAAATTCAGATTACTAATATGGGACTACTTCTCTGCACGCATTGCTACCGTGTTGTACCACGGTACAGTGGTCACATGGCTTTGTTTTAATGCGGACAAACCTAAGAGTGAATTGAGTTTAGCAGCAGGACCACTTCTGCTTCAACTTCTAAGGAATAAGGTAACTTTATTATTTACACTAACTCGTCTACTGCAAAGGGACATGAACTGTTCTAATGAAATAGTGCATATTTCTTGGCATATTTTGAAGGTTTTAAGAGCATATTTGCACACATATTTCAGTGTTTTTTAGGGCATGAACTTCCGAGCCCTAGTGATATGTGTTCCTTCCTAGATGCTGATTCCTCCCTCCCTCACTTTCTGCTATATCAAAGCCAGCACTGCAATTTTTGTGTTTGAAACCAGGACACAACTGACGGTTATGAAGCACTACTTTGCCCAAACAGTAAACAAGAAATGCTTCTGAACAAAGCAGTTAACCACAATATAACATACAGTTAGTAATAACACAGTAAGTCATGCAAAACTAAATTAGCAGAAGTATACTGCACATTTTTCATAATCTTGTTCAAGAAGGAAATTTAGCACTTTGTATGAAATACAAGATCTCATCAAAACTGAACTTACCGCTCTTCTCATTCTTCTTTCCACTTGTTTCTGATTCTCCCTTTTGGTTCATTGTTTGAGTCTTCTGTAACATAGAAAGAGAAAATGCTCAGTCCTCTTAGTGTTCTATTTTAACTTTATTATCATTATACCGTTTGAGCACATTATTATTTCCATAATAGAATTACAGTATCACCTCATTAACATGGATCTGAACGGACCAAATATCGAGATGTTCAAAAGTTTTGTGTTAGGTGAAAAACACAGATTTTAATTTATATAGATGTACATAATGCGTAATACTCTTGATTTATAATCAGGTCCTGGATGTTTATTACATCTCAGTTTTGGTTTGTGGCTTTTTTCCATGGAAAATAGAATACAAGCAAAGCACGATTTTATCAACAGTGGTTAAAATTATGCAACTCTCATGGTTCATACATACTTTGGCTTTTTAAACATTTTTGTAATGTTCTTAACTTTTTCATATTAGGTAGTTCAGCAAGTTCAGATCTTAAAAAAAATTGTTTCAGCACATATTCTCGACATTTTTTGCGTATAACAAAGGAATATTTTCCAAGCACCCAAAAATCCGAGCCCTGATGATAAACACACTGCTGCTGTAAATAAGGTCACGCTTGTGATGCAGTTTTTCTCTGTGTGCAGTATTGAGTTGACAGTGATGTAATGTGGTTCAGTTAATATGAATGATTCCTTATTTAGTCCTGTATTTAGTCATAAAGTGTATTATGACTCAGCATTTGATTTTTACTGCACACAGTATTTAGTTATGATTTGTATATGTGAAGTCAGCTTACCAAGTGAAAGTGAAATTTACAGAAACATTTCCAGGTGTAAAATCTCCAGGTTGTACAATCCATGAGCTTTACAATAAATTTCAAGTCATAGGAAGTGTTCAGGCTAAGAAATCTAAAAGATGGCATGCAAAACATTAGATGACATTGGTCATCATTTGAAGAATTTCCCCCACAAGTTGCTTAGGTGTCCTTCACAACAGGCATTTCTTATGGCTCTTTGTGAACAACCACTAAATTGCTGAAGTTAACCATATAAACTAACTGGTACATGCTCCTCAACCAGGTGATCCTAGGTGCACATTTTATGAGTGGACTCTCAAATAGTGTATACAATGGCAAAATTGGCCCAAATTTTTCATGGATGACTCTTGGTTCAAACATCATGGATGTGTACACAAAATGATCATTATTGAAGCTCTGAGAAACCTAATATTGTTCATGAAATACCCCTTCATACAAAAAAATGTATGTATGGTGCACCATAGCAGAAGAGTTATAGGCCCAATTTTTTGAGTCAGCAGTTGATACCTGAACATATGTGAATACAATTTTGGCCCTTTTTTTAGAGAATTTACAGACAGGGAGCGTTTGATATATCTACACAATATTATTTTAGTTTTAAGGGCGCTAAACTACTAGATCATCAGCACCCTTCTACCCAATGTGTGGATAGTTATATGCCTCCAGATAAAGAGTTTTCAGGGAAGTGAAAACGAAAGGAAAAAAGGGAATATGTTGAGCCATGATGAGTACCATCAAATATTTCATAATCACAGCTCTTTGAAGCGATTGTTTAGAGCAAGGCTTAAAATTGCACCAGGTGTAATCCAAGGTGCAGAGCTTCCTTGCATCCTGCATTGTGGCGACTCAGTTAAGGTCAGTTCAACTCGCAAACTGCAGACCAAGGAAGCATGAGTTGATAACCTTGCGTATCAGCCAAATAGATACGTGTAATACAACTACCTAATGGAGCAACCTGCTCCAAAGAACACAATGAATGCTGTAAGTCCATCTAAATCATAATGGAAACATTTCTTTTTTCGAAAGTCATGACAATAGGACCATATGTCTTATCTGCAGTCCAACAATAAGTGACAAAGTCATGTGTTGATACAATATTAAGTTTTCCGTTTTTATAAATATTAACGTCCTCCAACGTAATGTCATATTGGATTATGAACCAATTAAATGGATGAAGTCATGCTCAAATGAGCCAGGTTCATCAAGCTTAAGTTATCCAGCATAGATCTTCTCAGGATAAGGGAAAACCTTGGAAAAAATCTTATCCGGATAACTCAACCTAAACAAGATTCGAGCTTGAGACCTCTTGGATGTGATGCAGACAAGCTACCACCATGCTACAGAGGCGGGCTATGTAATAAAGTGCACATATGATGAGCACACTAGAGAAGAAGAATTAAAGAGGCTGCTACATCTTGCAGAAAACCATTCTTATTCTGAAAAATCTTACGTGTTGCACTCACATGACTTTCTCTACTCTTGTACTAACCATTCTTACAGACTCTTATTCCTCTATCTTCGTCATACTAGCTGAGATAAACATTTGCATAAATTATCTTATTGCTTATTTCCTTGTAGGTACAAAGGGAATATGGGAATACATTAAGCTTTGAGCGCTAGTCAAATCTTTTAAAGCTTTCGAATTCCATTCTCTTTGCACAGCCAACATAAAAGAAATGAATAACGACCTTCCATTTCGCTAAAGTTTACATAGGTGTTCCAAAACTCACATACGTAATAAGGAATATCTCCAAAATGGTTCACTCTACTAAAAAAAAATTATTTGGCATAAATTGTGTGTTTTAGCAAGACCTACATTTTTGTATAGTAAGATTTGGTCTATCTCTTATGGTTTACCAGTTATGCAAATCACCCAGAGTAAACAGGACTACATGAGCTATAGCCAGAAAATTCAAAATATACATTTCATGTCACAAAAATAAGTTAACTCTTAGTTGCTAACATGTGAAAAAAGGGTGCTAATAGCAACATCCATCTGGGAGACTAAGATCTTGCAATTTACATCCACTTTAGTGAATATAACAATTCAAAAGCTTGCTGAATCATTAAAATTAATATTTTTATTGTTTACATCATATCGTGCAATAAATTTCCCAAAAATTAAAAAATTAAATAGCAGTCGTCTGAGAGACTAACATGAAAAAAATTTGAATTGTCCATTTAGTGAATAGGAAGTGATGGAAAGGGGAAGAAGAAGAATAAAGAAAAGGAAGAAAGGAGTGAAATAATAAGTGAGGTTACTAGGATAGTGAGCAGTGAGTGCAAGGAGGCAATTCTAAACAAAATTAGAAAAAATACAAGTGAAAAAGATGATATATAATGTAATGGATGTGTGTAAGTGAGAAGACAAAAGAAATGGGTGTTACGTGTGTATAGTATAGTTGTGAAAAGAAAAGAGATGAGAAAGGTTAGGTATATATCATGTGAAAGGTTAGGTATATATCATGTGTGGAAATATAAAAAAGCAGCAACAGAAACACCTCGCCGTGTGACGAGACGGCGCAAATGGTTTTGAAAGTAAAATGGTCACATAGACTTACCTCCATGGCCTTTGTCCATTACGGCCCATACCACAAACAAGAAAGGTTTTGCAACTTGCTTGCAGTTAGGAGTAACAGGAAGGAAAGATACAAGTCAAATGAAACCAAGGAAGTAGGATACATGGGGAGAAAGAAAGTGAAGAAATGTTAATAGTTTGTGATTGTAGAAAATATTAGGAAACAAAAAAGATAGAGGGGTAAAAAATTATAAAGAAAGGGTGGCATAGCCAGATAAATAATAAAGGGATGACCAGCGCCGCAAGCTCATTCAATACCTAAATATGTTGGTATTTGCACATTTGTAGCCTTGAATACTTCATAGATTTCCAAAGGTGATCGCAGCACATCAATAGTTGGGAAGTGCTGAAAAATTTGTCACGTAGAATCTCTAATTTACGAAGAAACATTTATTTTATTTTATGTGCTGCAAATATATTTCAATAGAATCAGCAAAAATATGTTGTGTAGATTAGTATTTAGTAGTAACAAAAGTGATTTCTTGCGAAATATTGGGTTACTAGCCAAAAAGTGGGAACTGCATGCTTTCTCCATTTTAGGATAATAGTTCAAGCTGTGTTGGGCCAGCTCAAGGTAATATTGGGATGTGTGAGTGGTGAGGGATATGTCTGCTGGAAGTGTGAGCAGTCTAGCAATGCAACAAGGGTCTATGTGCGATTATGCAATAGAAAGAGCACTGAAGGGCAGCTTTAGTTGTTTCAGTTATGAGGAAAAACTAAATATAATTAAAAGTGACAAGCCGAAAAAACTTATTAACAATGATATTGGCATGCAAAGGAAAGGCATTACAACATTTATGCGCCACATTAATGAAAATATGTAACATACCATTCCATGGTTATGTGGGTGATTGTGAAAATTGTTTTGTTGGCAGTGCTTGTTTTTTTCTCAAGAAAATAAGTACATGTTTAAGTGAACAATTCCGGCTCACAATACAGAAGCACAATGAAGATGTAAAAAGGAACAGGAAAATTCTTTCGCAAATGATAAAGGTGGTGTGCTTTTTGGGAAAGCAGGAACTTGCATTTCGAGGACATGACGAGCGAGAAACCTCTTTGAACAGAGGAAATTATATTGAAATGTTGAAGGAATTAGGAGATTCTGATAGACTTATCACTTGTCAAATTCAACGGTTTTTTCAGGGTTGTCCAGTAATATACACATTTATATTATTTATTCTGTTTCGGGACTGATGACAAACGAAATAAAGAAGTAAATTTCTCAAGCTGCTTTTTACTTTCTCTACTGGTAAGTAGGGGAACTATTGTATTCCACCCAAAAATTCGATGTCGAGATTTCACCGAAAATATATGTTTTGAGACCCCCTGAATCCAAAAAAAGCAATTTTAGGAAAAGGTCATTCTGTGTGTCAGTCTGTCAGACTGTGGACAGCATAACTCAAAAAAGAAAAGTCAGTTAAAAACCAAAGTTGGTATTTAAGTTTAATGTCTTTCAAGGATGCGACACCAAGATTTTGAAGAAAATAGCCCCACCCTAAACTACCCTTTACATGGAACATTTTTCGAAAATTTTGATTTTCTTGAAAATGGCTAACGATTTTGATTAAAATGTCATATGTTTGAGATATTTTGATGACAAATGAAATGTATATCTTGAATTTTCTGGCTATAGCCCCTATAGTCGTATTTACTCTGGACGACTTTTGCATAACTGGTAAACCGTTAGAGATCAACCAAATTATGCTATACAAAAAATGTAAACCTTGCTAAAATACATAATTTATGTCTCAATAAATTTTCTTGTAGGGTGAACCATTTCGGAGATATTCCTTGTTATGTGTGTGAGTTTCGGAAAACTTAGAACTTTCGTGAAATGGATCATCGTTCATTTTTTTATATGTTAAGTGTGCAAAGAGAACGGAATCTCAAAGCTTTAAAAGTTTGACTATCGCTCAAAGCCTACTGTATTCTAATATTCCCCTTGTACCTACAAGGAAATAAGCAATAAGATAATTTGTACAAATGTCTATCTCAACTAACAAGAAAGAAGATATAGTAATAAGAGTTTGTAAGAATGGTTAGTACAAAAGTAGAGAAAGTCATGTGAGTGCAACACATCAGATTTGTTTGGAATTATTGTGGAATAGGCAACAGATATTTCAACGAAATCACAATTAGCTGCTATAGGTATGTAACAAAAACCTGAAGTTGTGTGAGATTTTTGTGTCTCAGGGATGTCAGTGTCGACAGATCAGCACGTTCTTTAGCACAACATGTATTTCATGTCTTAAAAGAATTTAATTGTGAAAGAAAATTGGTATCACAGACATATGACAGGGCGGCTGTAATGTCGGAGGAACACAGTGGTGTACAGATGAGAGTAAGAGAAAAATGCCCACATGCTGTATTTGTGCATTGCTATGTACATAGACTGAATTTGGTTTTGTCCCAAGCTGTGAGTAAACATTTTTTACTTCACATTTTCTTTTCTAAATCTAAGAAGCAAATGGCAGCATTTGACTGTGGGACAAACAAGAGATATTCAATATTAGCTGCAACAAGATGGAATTAAAGTAACAGGCTATTAAAACAGTACGAATACAAAGAGGATCTAGAAAACATATTAAATTCAATGGTTGAAAATGCAGATATTTGGGATACGGAAACAGTATATGGTTAGTAATTACCATCTCAGCATCTAGTTCGTGTGCTGAGATGTCATTCTCAGTAATGAACAGGATAAAATCCTATCTCCGAAATACTCAAGGTCAGGAGAGACTTTCTTCGCTAGCTCTTCATAGCACTGAGAAGTCCTTGTTTCCTACTTTACACCAAAGCCCGACTTTCTATGGTGATAACTCATAACTCATTTTATTCATCCTTTAAGTACATGAATTAAAGGACACGTCAGAAAGTATACATACATCTTTATATTTACAACTTGATTTTCTTTGCCTTGATTTATATTCTTCTAGACTATAAAAAGCATTTTCTATTAAATATTTTTTTATCATTTTAATGTACATTTGTTATTTTCTATGATTTGTATTTCTTTAGGTAGCTTATTAAATAATTGTTTCCCCATACTTCTTACATCTCGATTATTTAAAGTACCCCTTAATGTAGATCTAAAGTATTCATTATTATTTCTTAATCCATACTTATGAACATTGTTATTTTTTGCTCCTCTTTGTCCAATGTTTTTTATGCTTTCATATATATATGCAAGGAACAGTTAATATCTTATGATTTTTGAAAATTTGTCTACACGAATGCCACTTATCCACTCTTTCCATTATTCTGAGAGCCTTTTTTTGCAACATGAATACCTTTTTCATGTCTGTTTCCGTGATATTTCCCCAAAGAGTAATTCCATATTTTATGTGGGAATAAATGAAAGCGAAGTAAATCTGCTTGACAGTTTCTTTATCCATTATGTTTCTAGCCTGTTTCATTATATATATACCTTTATTTATTTTTTTAGAGATATGTTTAATATATGATTTCCAGTTTAGTTGTTTATCAACAATCACTCCTAGAAAATTACTATGGTCTGTTTCCGATATAATTTCTCTGTTTATTTCTATTTTATTGCTACTGGTTGTGTTCTTTTTTAATTCAAAATTGATTATAGAGGCTTTTATAATATTCAATACCATATCTAAACTGGAGTAGTACTCTTGCACTATTTTAAGCAGTGAATTTGCTTTTTCTTCCACCTCCGTACTTGTTTTAGCTTTAATTATCATAGTCATGTCGTCTGCGTACCCAATGGCTAATGCACCATTTCTTTGAATCAATTCAAATATGTCATTAACATACAACAAAACTAAATAAGGACCCAATTTCGAACCTTGCGGAACCCCATGTTGAATAGTTTCATAGCCTGATTTTACTTTACCAATGGTTCCGTCTTTGTTTTTGTAGTTTATTTCAACACACTGATTTCTGTTTTTTAGATATGAGCTGATCCAATCCTTTGCTAATCTCTTAACTCCATAATTTTCTAATTTATTTAACAACATATCTATATTTACACGAACGCTTTTGACAGATCTAAAAATATGGCAATTACCTTTTCATGAATATTCAGTGCTGTTATAATATCATTTACCTTATTAATTGCGTTTATCGTTGACTTTTTTTCTTGAAAGCCAAATTGCCACTCTGATATAATATTTAATTTTTTGAGAAAGGCATGAAGTTGCTTTAAATACACACCTTCTATAATTTTGGAAAAGGTAGAACATAATGATGTTTGATATCTTTGGTAGGAAAACCAGAAGGGTCAATCTGATGTACAATAAATGTGGTACGATATTTAATTTACTCTTATTTATGAAAATATGTTACTCATATTAGCTAACTGTAAGGATTTCAATAATTTATATCTTCTTTTACTGAGATTAAGAAAAAATAAGTGTTTATACACACATATACCATCCATTATTCTCCTTTGTTTTAATGAAAATTATGTTATTGTTGTTAGCTAATGCTGGATTTCTGACAATGAAGTCATTAATCCTCTTGCTCTCCAATATTTTTCACTCATGGATGGGGTGCTAGAAGTGGCCGGGCATATTTGAAGGTGGTCTCGATCCATTTCCTCTTGCAGATCACATAGAGGACAGAGTGGTGAAGAATATATCCCAATTCTGTTTAAATGTTTTGCCAGACAATCATGTCCTGTAATCAACCTGAAGATTGCAACTGCTGTTTTTCAAGGATACTCAGGAATTACTGTTTGAATGTTTGGTAGTTCCCATCTTTTATTCTTTGATTTTTCATAGTAATGTTTTTCAATAATTTTTTTGAATTCAGAGTTGACTAATCCTTTAGCTGCATAAAATGGTAGATTAACTATAGATTTCTGCACATTGCTGGTACCCTTTTTTGCAAGAAAATCAGCTTTCTCATTACCACTCAGTCCACAGTGAACTGGTATCCATTTTGAAGCGCTGTTAGATGGGTAAGGATTCTCCAACATTCTATAATTGTTTGGTTTTTTGGTGACAACTTGGAAGTAATTGCTATAATTGCTGCCCTGGAATCTGAGAGAATAACTGCTTGCTGAAAATGTGAAATTCTGTACAAAAGATTTTGTAGGGCCATTCAAATTGCTTCAATTTCTCCATCAAAGTTCGTAGTTCCATAACTTAAAGATTTGTAATAGGAAAAGTGGTGACATGTGACTCCAGCACCTGCTCCATCTTGGTTTGATATCAATGATCCATCGGTATAAATATGGAGCCATTCATGTTCTGCAAATCTAGTATGGATTGTCTCTAATGCCAATACTTTTAGAACACTAGTTGGAGTTATCACTTTTCTTAACTTCTTCTGTCAGGTGTAAATAATATGTGATGTCCAATGTTTGTGTCGGATTCACTTTAGATATGAAGTTTTCCTTTGAATTAGGAAGGTATATATTCTTCTTGATGTTTTGAGTTTTGGAAAGAAAGCTCTCCTGAGTCTTTAGTGTATGTGTAAAATTGCTCTTGTGCCATGTATTGAATGGGAGTCTGATCAACTTTTCGTGTTGAATAAGAGCCGCTTTTTCTATTTCATATTCAATGGGGCATTGGTTGGTTAGTATTTCCATAGCTGCTATTGGTGTGGTTTTGATAGCACCTGTAATTAATCTCAGACTTTGGTTTTGAAAGATTTGAATCTTTTTTGTGTTTGCTGTTACAAGAACTTTGCTGCAGTAAGTAAATAATGGCTTTATATTTACATTGTATGTTGTGTTAAGCGTTGCTCTGGAACATCCCCACTTCATTCCTGTTAAGACGTTTTAACAGTGAAAGGCGCCTCTCTGCTCTTTGTATTACATTTTCTATTTGTTTGGTCCATGTAAGTTTAGTATCAAATATAACTCCTAAATACTTTGCTTCCTTTGTTTCTGGTAATTGTTGACCCTCAAAATTTAGTTTTATTTTTAGTGGCTTTTTTCTTAGTGAAGATTTGGTAGTTTGATTTTTGTTGTATTAACGGTCATTAAATTTTCCTTGGTCCACCTTTGTAATTTGGTTAAGGATTGTTGCATGGTTTTTTCTAGTTCTGTACTTTTGCTTTTTGGTTTTGAAGTCCACATTACTAAGTCATCAGCAAATAGTGCACACTTCACACCTGATTCTTGTATTTGTTGTGGCAGATCGTTAATAAATATATTAAAAAGTGTTGTGCTGAGCACTGCACCTTGTGGTAAGCCACAGTGTACTTGTTTGTATTTAGATATGTTTCTTCCATATCTGGTTGCAATAAAGTGTTGTGTTAGGAAATGACATAGCCATGAAAACATTGGACCTTGTATCCCTATTTTTTTTTACTTTCCTTAGTAGTTTTGTTCTGCATATAGAATCATATGCACTTTGGAAATCAATAAAAACTGATAAATTATCTTCTTTTCTATTGAAGGAGTCTTTGATTTCTTGACTGAGAAGTAAGACTTGTTCATTTGTAGAGTGGAACTCTCTAAATCCAGCTTGACATGCGGAAATTAAATTTTTTGATTCTGGAAACCAATTTAACCTGTTTGACACCATTCTTTCCAACACTTTTGCTATTATGCTAGTAAGAGCTATTGGTCTATAATTTTTTTATTTCTGACGCTGTTTTGTCTTTCTTCAAGAGTGGGACAATTATTGCCTTTCGCCATTCAGCAGGTACAGTGGTTTTCCAGCATAGATTGTAGAGTTTTAGTAGTTGTTCTGCTGTTTTTCCAAGGTTTTTTATGAACTCTGGATGTATGCGATCAGGTCCAGGAGACTTTTTGTTTTTTAGATTATTTGTTGCAATGTTTAGCTCTTGCATATTAAAATTTTGAAAAAAGATATTGCACTGAGTGTTAGGATCACATTCTCTTTCTTGTTTCAAATCTTTCTTAAATTCTTTACGTTCCTTTTTATTATTTCTTGTTACTTTATGTGAATTAGCATAATATTTATTGAATGTTTCGGCTATGGCTGAATCATTTGTTAATATTTTATTGTTGTGTATGATAGGTGTGCTGTTGTTTTCTTTCCTATCCTTGACATTTTTTATGAACTTATGCACTTTGTTACCATCTCTCCTATAATCCATTTTTTCTAAGAAATTATTAAAGTAATTCTTGTTAGCAGTATTAATTTCTTTTTTTAGTGAGGCACATTTCTTCCGCCATATTTATGTATCTGATATGTTTTTTGTTTGTTCAGCTGTATTTCTATTTATATCCCCTTGCTTTTTCAGTTCTTCTAACTGGGGGTTCCAAAAGGGTTTGAAATTTTTAATTCTTCCCCTAGGAATATGTTTTTTTGTGGTTTCTAGGATGACTTTACAGAAATTTTTGTTCAAATGATCTGGTTGGTCATTTAGCTGTGAGTTTGTTTGTTCTTTAAATTTATGTTCCAGTTCAGTTTTATATTTGATCCAATCTGCTTTTTTGAAGTTCCAATACAGATTCGTGTGACATTGACTGTTATTTGTAATATCTAGTTTTATATCAGCAATTACTGCTCTGTGACCAGAACTTGGGTCTTCTGTAACTTGTTTTTTAATTTTTGAAACAATATCTGTTGTAGCTAACAAGAGGTCTGGGTTACTGCCTGCTCCAGAGTAATGTATGAAGGTTGTGGGACCTTCTTTACTATAAATCAGTTCAAAAGTTGTGGTATTCAAAAATTCTTCCACTATCTTCCCTGTAGAATCCACTTTTTCATAACCCCATCTTTTGGAATGAGCATTGAAATCCCCAATTACGATTGTTTTATTTAATTGGTCAATAAGAGAGAGATCTGGTTCATTCCTTGGAGAATTTTAAATACTGTATAAATGTAGATGTGTTTTGTTATCTCAAAAATTTAGCTTTATTAATTCACTTTTATTTGTGTTATCCATTTCTTTAACAATTTCAAAGGAGGATTTAATATCCTTTTTGACTCCAACTAATATTCCACTACTTATCTGTCTATTTTTGGGTATAGGTGTAGTAGAAAACCAGTAAAATTGAAGTATTTAAGTTGGTCATTTGTTAGATTTGCTTCCTGTATGAAAAATAGATCGATATTATAGTCAAATACAATTTTATTCAGTTCTAGTCTTTTTGTTTGTGTGAGACCACCCGCATTCCATTGTAGAAGTCTGATGTCTAATAATGAAAACTATTACTTGGAGTTTCCATCACTTTGAAACTCACGCCTTGCCACTGTATAACATATATTGCAGAGAACTGTCCAATATGAAAGGACTTCAGTTCAAGGATAGCTCAAAATGTAGAAGATTCCAACTAAATAAATTCAAACTCAAAAACTTTACCAGGATTTAAAATACAGATGTTCTGCTTTACATGTGGTTGAGCTTAAAACAACTGAGCATTATGCAGGCACATTAAATTCTCCAACACATATTTCCCTAATACTATTATTTCAATTCTGTTCTTATTTTAGAGATTAAGCTTCATTTTAGGGTAATGACCAGAACTAGGCTTCTATCTAAATAAACATTATGAATTTATTTTCAAATTAACAAAGCAGACGCCGTGGTTGAGTGGTTAGACCGCCCGCCTACAACCTAGGCGGCCCGGCTTCGATCCCAGGTACCCGCATGTGGTGGGCGAAGCGGCACCTGGGCGGGTTTTCTCCGGGTTCTCCGGTTTCCACCACCAGTCATTCCACCAATTGCTCCATTATCACCGTATGTAACGGAATCTTTCGACGTAATTTTCACCAACTTATAGTTACTTAAAAATCTTCACATAATAATAATAATAATAATAATAATAATAATAATAATAATAATAATAATAATAATAATAATAATAATAATAATAATAATAATCGTAATAACAATAATAACAATAATAACAATAACAACAATAACAACAATAATAACAATAACAATAACAACAATAACAACAAGAAGAAAAAGAAAAGAAGAAGAAGAAGAAGAAGAAGAAAACTATAGGATAGGTCCTTATTAGGGTCATTAGGATAAAACAAAATTACTCAGCTAAAAAGCACATGCCCACGAAAGACCGACTTGTTTGACTTAATTCAAATACATAAACCAAAGGAAAAATATACCATATCGACAGAATAATAGAAATGCATGGGCATACGGTTCTTAGATTACCTCCTTATATGTGCGAGTTGAACGCTATAGAATTGGCATGGGCAGCAATAAAACGACATGTAAGACAGCATAATATAACCGGCGATCTACATTTAAGAAATCTACAGCATGTGTGAAAGTGCAGTGAACTCCGTTACAACAGCTGATTGGGAGGGCTCTGATAGGCACGTTAAGAAACTTGAGGATGAGTTCAGGCAAAAGGATGGGCTAGTGGAAGATGCAATAGACAATTTTATTATATCACTAGGAGGTCTGACGAAGGGCCAGAGAGCGGTAGTGACAGCAGCGAAGGTGACGACTTCTCCGACTCGGATCTTGCACGACAACTGGACTTCTAGGTGAGTTATGTGACAACACTGTGTAGTTTAAACGAACCTAGCATCCTTATCATACTCGGAAACTTGACATAAACACCGAGCGGGAAGCAAAACATGATTACGTTACACATTCCTAAACCTTTCCTTCTTGTGCTGGGCATACAGTACCACCTCCACGACAACCGTTACTACCACCTCCACGACAACCGTTACTACCACCTCCACGACAACCGTTACTACCACCTCCACGACAACCGTTGCTACCACCTCCACGACAACCGTTGCTACCACCTCCACGACAACCGTTACTACCACCTACACGACAACCGTTACTACCACCTCCACGACAACCGTTGCTACCACCTCCACGACAACCGTTGCTACCACCTCCACGACAACCGTTACTACCACCTCCACGACAACCGTTGCTACCACCTCCACGACAACCGTTGCTACCACCTCCACGACAACCCTTACTACCACCTCCACGACAACCGTTACTACACCTCCACGACAACCGTTACTACCACCTCCACGACAACCCTTGCTAATACCTCCACGACAACCGTTACTACCACCTCCACGACAACCGTTGCTACCACCTCCACGACAACCGTTACTACCACCTCCACGACAACCGTTACTACCACCTCCACGACAAACGTTACTACCACCTGCACGACAACCGTTACTACCACCTCCACGACAACCGTTACTACCACCTCCACGACAACCGTTGCTACCACCTCCACGACAAACGTTACTACCACCTCCACGACAACCGTTGCTACCACCTCCACGACAACCGTTACTACCACCTCCACGACAAACGTTACTACCACCTCCACGACAACCGTTACTACCACCTCCACGACAACCGTTACTACCACCTCCACGACAACCGTTACTACCACCTCCACGACAACCGTTACTACCACCTCCACGACAACCGTTGCTACCACCTCCACGACAAACGTTACTACCACCTCCAAGACAACCGTTGCTACCACCTCCACGACAACCGTTACTACCACCTCCACGACAACCGTTACTACCACCTCCACGACAACCGTTGCTACCACCTCCACGACAACCGTTACTACCACCTCCACGACAACCGTTACTACCACCTCCACGACAACCGTTACTACCACCTCCACGACAACCGTTACTACCACCTCCACGACAACCGTTGCTACCACCTCCACGACAAACGTTACTACCACCTCCACGACAACCGTTGCTACCACCTCCACAACCGTTGCTACCACCTCCACGACAAACGTTACTACCACCTCCACGACAACCGTTACTACCACCTCCACGACAACCGTTACTACCACATCCACGACAACCGTTACTACCACCTGCACGACAACCGTTACTACTACCTCAACGACAACCCTTACTACTACCTCCACGACAACCGTTGCTACCACCTCCACGACAACCCTTACTACCACCTCCACGACAACCGTTACTACACCTCCACGACAACCGTTACTACCACCTCAACGACAACCCTTGCTAATACCTCCACGACAACCGTTACTACCACCTCCACGACAACCGTTGCTACCACCTCCACGACAACCGTTACTACCACCTCCACGACAACCGTTACTACCACCTCCACGACAAACGTTACTACCACCTGCACGACAACCGTTACTACCACCTCCATGGCAACCGTTACTACCACCTCCACGACAACCGTTGCTACCACCTCCACGACAAACGTTACTACCACCTCCACGACAACCGTTGCTACCACCTCCACGACAACCGTTACTACCACCTCCACGACAAACGTTACTACCACCTCCACGACAACCGTTACTACCACCTCCACGACAACCGTTACTACCACCTCCACGACAACCGTTACTACCACCTCCACGACAACCGTTACTACCACCTCCACGACAACCGTTGCTACCACCTCCACGACAAACGTTACTACCACCTCCAAGACAACCGTTGCTACCACCTCCACGACAACCGTTACTACCACCTCCACGACAACCGTTACTACCACCTCCACGACAACCGTTGCTACCACCTCCACGACAACCGTTACTACCACCTCCAAGACAACCGTTACTACCACCTCCACGACAACCGTTACTACCACCTCCACGACAACCGTTACTACCACCTCCACGACAACCGTTGCTACCACCTCCACGACAAACGTTACTACCACCTCCACGACAACCGTTGCTACCACCTCCACAACCGTTGCTACCACCTCCACGACAAACGTTACTACCACCTCCACGACAACCGTTACTACCACCTCCACGACAACCGTTACTACCACATCCACGACAACCGTTACTACCACCTGCACGACAACCGTTACTACTACCTCAACGACAACCCTTACTACTACCTCCACGACAACCGTTGCTACTACCGGCAAGACAACCCTTGCTACTACCTCCACGACAACCGTTACTACTACCTCCACGACAACCGTTACTACCACATCCACGACAACCGTTGCTACTACCGGCAAGACAACCCTTGCTACTACCTCCACGACAACCGTTGCTACTACCGGCAAGACAACCCTTGCTACTACCTCCACGACAACCGTTACTACCACCTCCACGACAACCGTTACTACCACATCCACGACAACCGTTACTACCACCTGCACGACAACCGTTACTACTACCTCCACGACAACCGTTACTACTACCTCCACGACAATCGTTGCTACTACCTCCACGACAACCCTTGCTACTACCTCCACGACAACCGTTACTACTACCTCCACGAAAACCGTTACTACTACCTCCACGACAACCGTTACTACTACCTCCACGACAACCGTTACTACTACCTCCACGATAACCCTTGCTACTACCTCCACGACATCCGTTACTACCACCTCCACGACAACCGTTACTACCATCTCCACGACAACCGTTAGTACCGTCTCCACGACAACCCTTGCTACTACCTCCACGACAACCGTACTACCACCTCCACGACAACCGTTACTACCACCTCCATGACAACCATTGCTACCACCTCCACGACAACCGTTACTACCACCTCCACGACAACCGTTACTACCACATCCACGACAACCGTTACTACCACCTGCACGACAACCGTTATTACCACCTCCACGACAACCCTTACTACCACCTCCACGACTACCGTTACTACCACCTGCACGACAACCGTTACTACCACCTCCACGACAACCCTTACTACCACCTCCACGACAACCGATACTACCACCTCCACGACAACCGTTACTACCACCTCCACGACAACCGTTACTACCACCTCCACGACAACCCTTGCTACTACCTCCACGACAACCGTTACTACCACCTCCACGACAACCGTTGCTACCACCTCCACGACAACCGTTACTACCACCTCCACGACAACCGTTACTACCACCTCCACGACAGCCGTTACTACCACCTCCACGACAAACGTTACTACCACCTCCACGACAAACGTTACTACCACCTGCACGACAACCGTTACTACCACCTCCACGACAACCGCTAGTACCACCTCCACGACAACCGTTGCTACCACCTCCACGACAAACGTTACTACCACCTCCACGACAACCGTTGCTACCACCTCCACGACAACCGTTACTACCACCTCCACGACAAACGTTACTACCACCTCCACGACAACCGTTACTACCACCTCCACGACAACCGTTACTACCACCTCCACGACAACCGTTACTACCACCTCCACGACAACCGTTGCTAGCACCTCCACGACCAACGTTCCTACCACCTCCACGACAACCGTTGCTACCACCTCCACGACAACCGTTACTACCACCTCCACGGCAACCGTTGCTACCACCTCCACGACCTTTACTACCACCTCCACGACAACCGTTGCTACCACCTCCACGACAACCGTTGCTACCACCTCCACGACAACCGTTACTACACCTCCACGACAACCGTTACTACCACCTCCACGACAACCGTTGCTACCACCTCCACGACAACCGTTACTACCACCTCCACGACAACCCTTGCTACTACCTCCACGACAAACGTTACTACCTGCTCCACGACAACCGTTACCAGCACCTGCACAACCGTTACCACCATCTCCACGACAACCGTTACCACCACCTCCACGACAACCCTTGCTACTACCTCCACGACAAACGTTACTACCTGCTCCACGACAACCGTTACCAGCACCTGCACAACCGTTACCACCATCTCCACGACAACCGTTACCACCACCTCCACGACAACCGTTACCACCATCTCCAAATCAACCATTACTACGCATCTCCACGACAACCGTAACTACCACCTCCAAGGCAACCTTTACCAGCACCTGCACGACAACCGTTACCACCATCTCCACGACAACCGTTACTACCACCTCCACGACAACCGTTGCTACCACCTCCACGACAACCGTTACTACACCTCCACGACAACCGTTACTACCACCTCCACGACAACCGTTGCTACCACCTCCACGACAACCGTTACTACCACCTCCACGACAACCCTTGCTACTACCTCCACGACAAACGTTACTACCTGCTCCACGACAACCGTTACCAGCACCTGCACAACCGTTACCACCATCTCCACGACAACCGTTACCACCACCTCCACGACAACCCTTGCTACTACCGCAACGACAAACGTTACTACCTGCTCCACGACAACCATTACTACCACCTGCACAACCGTTACCACCATCTCCACGACAACCGTTACCAGCACCTGCACGACAACCGTTACCACCATCTCCAAATCAACCATTACTACGCATCTCCACGACAACCGTAACTACCACCTCCAAGGCAACCTTTACCAGCACCTGCACGACAACCGTTACCACCATCTCCACGACAACCGTTACTACCACCTCCACAACCTTTACCAGCACCTGCACGACAACCGTTACTACCACCTCCAAGACAACCTTTACCACCATCTCCACGACAACCGTTACTACCATCTCCAAAACATCCTTTACCACCATCTCCACGACAACCGTTACTACCATCTCCACGACAACCTTTACCACCATCTCCACGACAACCGTTACTACCACCTCCACGACAACCTTTACCAGCACCTGCACGACAACCGTTACCACCATCTCCACGACAACCGTTACTACCACCTCCACGACAACCCTTACTACCATCTCCACGACAACCGTTAGTACCACCTGCACGACAACCGTTACTACCACCTCCACCACAACCGTTACTACCACCTCCACGACAACCGTTACTACCAACTCCACGACAACCGTTGCTACTACCTCCACGACAAACGTTACTACCACCTCCACGACAACCGTTACTACCACCTCCACGACAACCGTTACTACCACCTCCACGACAACCCTTGCTACTACCTCCACGACAACCCTTGCTACTACCTCCACGACAACCGTTACTACCACCTCCACGACAACCCTTGCTACTACCTCCACGACAACCCTTGCTACTACCTCCACGACAAACGTTACTACCACCTCCACGACAATCGTTGCTACCACCTCCACGACAACCGTTACTACCACCTCCACGACATCCGTTGCTACCACCTCCACGACAACCTTTACTACCACCTCCACGACAACCGTTACTGCCACCTCCACGACAAGCGTTACTACCACCTCCAAGACAACCGTTGCTACCACCTCCACGACAAACGTTACTACCACCTCCACGACAACCGTTGCTACCACCTCCACGACAACCGTTACTACCACCTCCACGACAACCGTTACTACCACCTCCACGACAACCGTTGCTACCACCTCCACGACAATCGTTACTACCACCTCAGCGACAACCGTTGCTACCACCTCCACGACAACCGTTGCTACCACCTCCACAACAACCTTTACTACACCTCCACGACAACCGTTACTACCACCTCCACGACAACCGTTGCTACCACCTCCACGACAACCGTTACTACCACCTCCACGACAACCCTTGCTACTACCTCCACGACAAACGTTACTACCTGCTCCACAGCAACCGTTACCAGCACCTGCAAAACCGTTACCACCATCTCCACGACAACCGTTACCACCACCTCCACGACAACCCTTGCTACTACCTCCATGACAAACGTTACTACCTGCTCCACGACAACCGTTACTACCACCTCCACGACAACCGTTACCACCATCTCCACGACAACCGTTACCAGCACCTGCACGACAACCTTTACCACCATCTCCACGGCAACCATTACTACGCATCTCCACGACAACCGTTACTACTACCGGCAAGACAACCCTTGCTACTACCTCCACGACAACCGTTACTACCACCTCCACGACAACCGTTACTACCACATCCACGACAACCGTTACTACCACCTGCACGACAACCGTTACTACTACCTCCACGACAACCGTTACTACTACCTCCACGACAATCGTTGCTACTACCTCCACGACAACCCTTGCTACTACCTCCACGACAACCGTTACTACTACCTCCACGAAAACCGTTACTACCTCCACGACAACCGTTACTACTACCTCCACGACAACCGTTACTACTACCTCCACGATAACCCTTGCTACTACCTCCACGACATCCGTTACTACCACCTCCACGACAACCGTTACTACCATCTCCACGACAACCGTTAGTACCGTCTCCACGACAACCCTTGCTACTACCTCCACGACAACCGTACTACCACCTCCACGACAACCGTTACTACCACCTCCATGACAACCATTGCTACCACCTCCACGACAACCGTTACTACCACCTCCACGACAACCGTTACTACCACATCCACGACAACCGTTACTACCACCTGCACGACAACCGTTATTACCACCTCCACGACAACCCTTACTACCACCTCCACGACTACCGTTACTACCACCTGCACGACAACCGTTACTACCACCTCCACGACAACCCTTACTACCACCTCCACGACAACCGATACTACCACCTCCACGACAACCGTTACTACCACCTCCACGACAACCGTTACTACCACCTCCACGACAACCCTTGCTACTACCTCCACGACAACCGTTACTACCACCTCCACGACAACCGTTGCTACCACCTCCACGACAACCGTTACTACCACCTCCACGACAACCGTTACTACCACCTCCACGACAGCCGTTACTACCACCTCCACGACAAACGTTACTACCACCTCCACGACAAACGTTACTACCACCTGCACGACAACCGTTACTACCACCTCCACGACAACCGCTAGTACCACCTCCACGACAACCGTTGCTACCACCTCCACGACAAACGTTACTACCACCTCCACGACAACCGTTGCTACCACCTCCACGACAACCGTTACTACCACCTCCACGACAAACGTTACTACCACCTCCACGACAACCGTTACTACCACCTCCACGACAACCTTTACTACCACCTCCACGACAACCGTTACTACCACCTCCACGACAACCGTTGCTAGCACCTCCACGACCAACGTTCCTACCACCTCCACGACAACCGTTGCTACCACCTCCACGACAACCGTTACTACCACCTCCACGGCAACCGTTGCTACCACCTCCACGACCTTTACTACCACCTCCACGACAACCGTTGCTACCACCTCCACGACAACCGTTGCTACCACCTCCACGACAACCATTACTACACCTCCACGACAACCGTTACTACCACCTCCACGACAACCGTTGCTACCACCTCCACGACAACCGTTACTACCACCTCCACGACAACCCTTGCTACTACCTCCACGACAAACGTTACTACCTGCTCCACGACAACCGTTACCAGCACCTGCACAACCGTTACCACCATCTCCACGACAACCGTTACCACCACCTCCACGACAACCCTTGCTACTACCTCCACGACAAACGTTACTACCTGCTCCACGACAACCGTTACCAGCACCTGCACAACCGTTACCACCATCTCCACGACAACCGTTACCACCAGCTCCACGACAGCCGTTACCACCATCTCCAAATCAACCATTACTACGCATCTCCACGACAACCGTAACTACCACCTCCAAGGCAACCTTTACCAGCACCTGCACGACAACCGTTACCACCATCTCCACGACAACCGTTACTACCACCTCCACGACAACCGTTGCTACCACCTCCACGACAACCGTTACTACACCTCCACGACAACCGTTACTACCACCTCCACGACAACCGTTGCTACCACCTCCACGACAACCGTTACTACCACCTCCACGACAACCCTTGCTACTACCTCCACGACAAACGTTACTACCTGCTCCACGACAACCGTTACCAGCACCTGCACAACCGTTACCACCATCTCCACGACAACCGTTACCACCACCTCCACGACAACCCTTGCTACTACCGCAACGACAAACGTTACTACCTGCTCCACAACAACCATTACTACCACCTGCACAACCGTTACCACCATCTCCACGACAACCGTTACCAGCACCTGCACGACAACCGTTACCACCATCTCCAAATCAACCATTACTACGCATCTCCACGACAACCGTAACTACCACCTCCAAGGCAACCTTTACCAGCACCTGCACGACAACCGTTACCACCATCTCCACGACAACCGTTACTACCACCTCCACAACCTTTACCAGCACCTGCACGACAACCGTTACTACCACCTCCAAGACAACCTTTACCACCATCTCCACGACAACCGTTACTACCATCTCCAAAACATCCTTTACCACCATCTCCACGACAACCGTTACTACCACCTCCACGACAACCTTTACCAGCACCTGCACGACAACCGTTACCACCATCTCCACGACAACCGTTACTACCACCTCCACGACAACCCTTACTACCATCTCCACGACAACCGTTAGTACCACCTGCACGACAACCGTTACTACCACCTCCACCACAACCGTTACTACCACCTCCACGACAACCGTTACTACCAACTCCACGACAACCGTTGCTACTACCTCCACGACAAACGTTACTACCACCTCCACGACAACCGTTACTACCACCTCCACGACAACCGTTACTACCACCTCCACGACAACCCTTGCTACTACCTCCACGACAACCCTTGCTACTACCTCCACGACAACCGTTACTACCACCTCCACGACAACCCTTGCTACTACCTCCACGACAACCCTTGCTACTACCTCCACGACAAACGTTACTACCACCTCCACGACAATCGTTGCTACCACCTCCACGACAACCGTTACTACCACCTCCACGACATCCGTTGCTACCACCTCCACGACAACCTTTACTACCACCTCCACGACAACCGTTACTACCACCTCCACGACAAGCGTTACTACCACCTCCAAGACAACCGTTGCTACCACCTCCACGACAAACGTTACTACCACCTCCACGACAACCGTTGCTACCACCTCCACGACAACCGTTGCTACCACCTCCACAACAACCTTTACTACACCTCCACGACAACCGTTACTACCACCTCCACGACAACCGTTGCTACCACCTCCACGACAACCGTTACTACCACCTCCACGACAACCCTTGCTACTACCTCCACGACAAACGTTACTACCTGCTCCACGACAACCGTTACCAGCACCTGCAAAACCGTTACCACCATCTCCACGACAACCGTTACCACCACCTCCACGACAACCCTTGCTACTACCTCCATGACAAACGTTACTACCTGCTCCACGACAACCGTTACTACCACCTCCACGACAACCGTTACCACCATCTCCACGACAACCGTTACCAGCACCTGCACGACAACCGTTACCACCATCTCCACGGCAACCATTACTACGCATCTCCACGACAACCGTTACTACCACCTCCACGGCAACCTTTACCAGCACCTGCACTACAACCGTTACCACCATCGCCACGACAACCGTTACTACCACCTCCACGACAACCTTTACCAGCACCTGCACGACAACCGTTACTACCACCTCCAAGACAACCTTTACCACCATCTCCACGACAACCGTTACTACCATCTCCAAGACAACCTTTACCACCACCTCCACGACAACCGCTAGTACCACCTCCACGACAACCGTTGCTACCACCTCCACGACAAACGTTACTACCACCGCCACGACAACCGTTGCTACCACCTCCACGACAACCGTTACTACCACCTCCACGACAAACGTTACTACCACCTCCACGACAACCCTTACTACCACCTCCACGACAACCGTTACTACCACCTCCACGACAACCGTTACTACCACCTCCACGACAACCGTTGCTAGCACCTCCACGACAAACGTTCCTACCACCTCCACGACAACCGTTGCTACCACCTCCACGACAACCGTTACTACCACCTCCACGGCAACCGTTGCTACCACCTCCACGACCTTTACTACCACCTCCACGACAACCGTTGCTACCACCTCCACGACAACCGTTGCTACCACCTCCACGACAACCGTTACTACACCTCCACGACAACCGTTACTACCACCTCCACGACAACCGTTGCTACCACCTCCACGACAACCGTTACTACCACCTCCACGACAACCCTTGCTACTACCTCCACGACAAACGTTACTACCTGCTCCACGACAACCGTTACCAGCACCTGCACAACCGTTACCACCATCTCCACGACAACCGTTACCACCACCTCCACGACAACCCTTGCTACTACCTCCACGACAAACGTTACTACCTGCTCCACGACAACCGTTACCAGCACCTGCACAACCGTTACCACCATCTCCACGACAACCGTCACCACCACCTCCACGACAACCCTTGCTACTACCGCAACGACAAACGTTACTACCTGCTCCACGACAACCATTACTACCACCTGCACGACAACCGTTACCACCATCTCCACGACAACCGTTACCAGCACGTGCACGACAACCGTTACCACCATCTCCAAATCAACCATTACTACGCATCTCCACGACAACCGTAACTACCACCTCCAAGGCAACCTTTACCAGCACCTGCACGACAACCGTTACCACCATCTCCACGACAACCGTTACTACCACCTCCACAACCTTTACCAGCACCTGCAGACAACCGTTACTACCACCTCCAAGACAACCTTTACCACCATCTCCACGACAACCGTTACTACCATCTCCAAGACATCCTTTACCACCATCTCCACGACAACCGTTACTACCACCTCCACGACAACCTTTACCACCATCTCCACGACAACCGTTACTACCACCTCCACGACAACCTTTACCAGCACCTGCACGACAACCGTTACCACCATCTCCACGACAACCGTTACTACCACCTCCACGACAACCCTTACTACCACCTCCACGACAACCGTTAGTACCACCTGCACGACAACCGTTACTACCACCTCCACGATAACCCTTGCTACTACCTCCACGACATCCGTTACTACCACCTCCACGACAACCGTTACTACCATCTCCACGACAACCGTTAGTACCGTCTCCACGACAACCCTTGCTACTACCTCCACGACAACCGTACTACCACCTCCACGACAACCGTTACTACCACCTCCATGACAACCATTGCTACCACCTCCACGACAACCGTTACTACCACCTCCACGACAACCGTTACTACCACATCCACGACAACCGTTACTACCACCTGCACGACAACCGTTATTACCACCTCCACGACAACCCTTACTACCACCTCCACGACTACCGTTACTACCACCTGCACGACAACCGTTACTACCACCTCCACGACAACCCTTACTACCACCTCCACGACAACCGATACTACCACCTCCACGACAACCGTTACTACCACCTCCACGACAACCGTTACTACCACCTCCACGACAACCCTTGCTACTACCTCCACGACAACCGTTACTACCACCTCCACGACAACCGTTGCTACCACCTCCACGACAACCGTTACTACCACCTCCACGACAACCGTTACTACCACCTCCACGACAGCCGTTACTACCACCTCCACGACAAACGTTACTACCACCTCCACGACAAACGTTACTACCACCTGCACGACAACCGTTACTACCACCTCCACGACAACCGCTAGTACCACCTCCACGACAACCGTTGCTACCACCTCCACGACAAACGTTACTACCACCTCCACGACAACCGTTGCTACCACCTCCACGACAACCGTTACTACCACCTCCACGACAAACGTTACTACCACCTCCACGACAACCGTTACTACCACCTCCACGACAACCGTTACTACCACCTCCACGACAACCGTTACTACCACCTCCACGACAACCGTTGCTAGCACCTCCACGACGAACGTTCCTACCACCTCCACGACAACCGTTGCTACCACCTCCACGACAACCGTTACTACCACCTCCACGGCAACCGTTGCTACCACCTCCACGACCTTTACTACCACCTCCACGACAACCGTTGCTACCACCTCCACGACAACCGTTGCTACCACCTCCACGACAACCGTTGCTACCACCTCCACGACAACCGTTACTACACCTCCACGACAACCGTTACTACCACCTCCACGACAACCGTTGCTACCACCTCCACGACAACCGTTACTACCACCTCCACGACAACCCTTGCTACTACCTCCACGACAAACGTTACTACCTGCTCCACGACAACCGTTACCAGCACCTGCACAACCGTTACCACCATCTCCACGACAACCGTTACCACCACCTCCACGACAACCCTTGCTACTACCTCCACGACAAACGTTACTACCTGCTCCACGACAACCGTTACCAGCACCTGCACAACCGTTACCACCATCTCCACGACAACCGTTACCACCACCTCCACGACAACCCTTGCTACTACCGCAACGACAAACGTTACTACCTGCTCCACGACAACCATTACTACCACCTGCACAACCGTTACCACCATCTCCACGACAACCGTTACCAGCACCTGCACGACAACCGTTACCACCATCTCCAAATCAACCATTACTACGCATCTCCACGACAACCGTAACTACCACCTCCAAGGCAACCTTTACCAGCACCTGCACGACAACCGTTACCACCATCTCCACGACAACCGTTACTACCACCTCCACAACCTTTACCAGCACCTGCACGACAACCGTTACTACCACCTCCAAGACAACCTTTACCACCATCTCCACGACAACCGTTACTACCATCTCCAAAACATCCTTTACCACCATCTCCACGACAACCGTTACTACCACCTCCACGACAACCTTTACCACCATCTCCACGACAACCGTTACTACCACCTCCACGACAACCTTTACCAGCACCTGCACGACAACCGTTACCACCATCTCCACGACAACCGTTACTACCACCTCCACGACAACCCTTACTACCATCTCCACGACAACCGTTAGTACCACCTGCACGACAACCGTTACTACCACCTCCACCACAACCGTTACTACCACCTCCACGACAACCGTTACTACCAACTCCACGACAACCGTTGCTACTACCTCCACGACAAACGTTACTACCACCTCCACGACAACCGTTACTACCACCTCCACGACAACCGTTACTACCACCTCCACGACAACCCTTGCTACTACCTCCACGACAACCCTTGCTACTACCTCCACGACAACCGTTACTACCACCTCCACGACAACCCTTGCTACTACCTCCACGACAACCCTTGCTACTACCTCCACGACAAACGTTACTACCACCTCCACGACAATCGTTGCTACCACCTCCACGACAACCGTTACTACCACCTCCACGACATCCGTTGCTACCACCTCCACGACAACCTTTACTACCACCTCCACGACAACCGTTACTACCACCTCCACGACAAGCGTTACTACCACCTCCAAGACAACCGTTGCCACCACCTCCACGACAAACGTTACTACCACCTCCACGACAACCGTTGCTACCACCTCCACGACAACCGTTACTACCACCTCCACGACAACCGTTACTACCACCTCCACGACAAACGTTGCTACCACCTCCACGACAATCGTTACTACCACCTCAGCGACAACCGTTGCTACCACCTCCACGACAACCGTTGCTACCACCTCCACAACAACCTTTACTACACCTCCACGACAACCGTTACTACCACCTCCACGACAACCGTTGCTACCACCTCCACGACAACCGTTACTACCACCTCCACGACAACCCTTGCTACTACCTCCACGACAAACGTTACTACCTGCTCCAAGACAACCGTTACCAGCACCTGCAAAACCGTTACCACCATCTCCACGACAACCGTTACCACCACCTCCACGACAACCCTTGCTACTACCTCCACGACAAACGTTACTACCTGCTCCACGACAACCGTTACTACCACCTCCACGACAACCGTTACCACCATCTCCACGACAACCGTTACCAGCACCTGCACGACAACCGTTACCACCATCTCCACGGCAACCATTACTACGCATCTCCACGACAACCGTTACTACCACCTCCACGGCAACCTTTACCAGCACCTGCACTACAACCGTTACCACCATCGCCACGACAACCGTTACTACCACCTCCACGACAACCTTTACCAGCACCTGCACGACAACCGTTACTACCACCTCCAAGACAACCTTTACCACCATCTCCACGACAACCGTTACTACCATCTCCAAGACAACCTTTACCACCACCTCCACGACAACCGCTAGTACCACCTCCACGACAACCGTTGCTACCACCTCCACGACAAACGTTACTACCACCTCCACGACAACCGTTGCTACCACCTCCACGACAACCGTTACTACCACCACCACGACAAACGTTACTACCACCTCCACGACAACCCTTACTACCACCTCCACGACAACCGTTACTACCACCTCCACGACAACCGTTACTACCACCTCCACGACAACCGTTGCTAGCACCTCCACGACAAACGTTCCTACCACCTCCACGACAACCGTTGCTACCACCTCCACGACAACCGTTACTACCACCTCCACGGCAACCGTTGCTACCACCTCCACGACCTTTACTACCACCTCCACGACAACCGTTGCTACCACCTCCACGACAACCGTTGCTACCACCTCCACGACAACCGTTACTACACCTCCACGACAACCGTTACTACCACCTCCACGACAACCGTTGCTACCACCTCCACGACAACCGTTACTACCACCTCCACGACAACCCTTGCTACTACCTCCACGACAAACGTTACTACCTGCTCCACGACAACCGTTACCAGCACCTGCACAACCGTTACCACCATCTCCACGACAACCGTTACCACCACCTCCACGACAACCCTTGCTACTACCTCCACGACAAACGTTACTACCTGCTCCACGACAACCGTTACCAGCACCTGCACAACCGTTACCACCATCTCCACGACAACCGTCACCACCACCTCCACGACAACCCTTGCTACTACCGCAACGACAAACGTTACTACCTGCTCCACGACAACCATTACTACCACCTGCACGACAACCGTTACCACCATCTCCACGACAACCGTTACCAGCACGTGCACGACAACCGTTACCACCATCTCCAAATCAACCATTACTACGCATCTCCACGACAACCGTAACTACCACCTCCAAGGCAACCTTTACCAGCACCTGCACGACAACCGTTACCACCATCTCCACGACAACCGTTACTACCACCTCCACAACCTTTACCAGCACCTGCACGACAACCGTTACTACCACCTCCAAGACAACCTTTACCACCATCTCCACGACAACCGTTACTACCATCTCCAAGACATCCTTTACCACCATCTCCACGACAACCGTTACTACCACCTCCACGACAACCTTTACCACCATCTCCACGACAACCGTTACTACCACCTCCACGACAACCTTTACCAGCACCTGCACGACAACCGTTACCACCATCTCCACGACAACCGTTACTACCACCTCCACGACAACCCTTACTACCACCTCCACGACAACCGTTAGTACCACCTGCACGACAACCGTTACTACCACCTCCACGACAACCGTTACTACCACCTCCACGACAACCGTTACTACCACCTCCACGACAACCCTTAGTACCACCTCCACGACAACCGTTAGTACCACCTGCACGACAACCGTTACTACCACCTCCACAACAACCGTTACTACCACCTCCACGACAACCGTTACTACCAACTCCACGACAACCTTTACCAGCACCTCCACGACAACCGTTACTACCACCTCCACGACAACCGTTACTACCACCTCCACGACAACCCTTGCTACTACCTCCACGTAAACCCTTGCTACTACCTCCACGACAACCCTTGCTACTACCTCCACGACAACCCTCTCTACTACCTCCACGACAACCGTTACTACCACCTCCACGACAACCCTTGCTAATACCTCCACGACAACCGTTACTACCACCTCCACGACAACCGTTGCTACCACCTCCACAACCGTTACTACCACCTCCACGACAACCGTTACTACCACCTCCACGACAAACGTTACTACCACCTGCACGACAACCGTTACTACCACCTCCACGACAACCGTTACTACCACCTCCACGACAACCGTTGCTACCACCTCCACGACAAACGTTACTACCACCTCCACGACAACCGTTGCTACCACCTCCACGACAACCGTTACTACCACCTCCACGACAAACGTTACTACCACCTCCACGACAACCGTTACTACCACCTCCACGACAACCGTTACTACCACCTCCACGACAACCGTTACTACCACCTCCACGACAACCGTTACTACCACCTCCACGACAACCGTTGCTACCACCTCCACGACAAACGTTACTACCACCTCCAAGACAACCGTTGCTACCACCTCCACGACAACCGTTACTACCACCTCCACGACAACCGTTACTACCACCTCCACGACAACCGTTGCTACCACCTCCACGACAACCGTTACTACCACCTCCACGACAACCGTTGCTACCACCTCCACGACAACCGTTGCTACCACCTCCACGACAACCGCTACTACACCTCCACCACAACCGTTACTACCACCTCCACGACAACCGTTGCTACCACCTCCACGAAAACCGTTACTACCACCTCCATGACAACCGTTGCTACCACCTCCACGACAACCGTTACTACCACCTCCACGACAACCGTTACTACCACCTCCATGACAACCGTTGCTACCACCTCCACGACAACCGTTACTACCACCTCCACGACAACCGTTACTACCACATCCACGACAACCGTTACTACCACCTGCACGACAACCGTTACTACTACCTCAACGACAACCCTTGCTTCTACCTCCACGACAACCGTTGCTACTACCGGCAAGACAACCCTTGCTATTACCTCCACGACAACCGTTACTACTACCTCCACGACAACCGTTACTACTACCTCCACGACAACCGTTGCTACTACCTCCACGACAACCCTTGCTACTACCACCACAACCGTTACTACTACCTCCACGACAACCGTTACTACTACCTCCACGACAACCGTTACTACTACCTCCACGACAACCGTTACTACTACCTCCACGACCACCCTTGCTACTACCTCCACGACATCCGTTACTACTACCTCCACGACAACCGTTACTACTACCTCCACGACAACCGTTGCTACTACCTCCACAACAACCGTTACTACTACCTCCACGACAACCGTTGCTACCACCTCCACGACAACCGTTACTACCACCTCCACGACAACGGTTGCTACCACCTCCACGACAACCGTTCCTACCACTTCCACGACAACCGTTACTACCATCTCCACGACAACCGTTAGTACCGTCTCCACGACAACCCTTGCTACTACTTCCACGACAACCGTTACTACCACCTCCACGACAACCGTTACTACCACATCCACGACAACCGTTGCTACCACCTCCATGACAACCGTTCCTACCACCTCCATGACAACCGTTGCTACCACCTCCATGACAACCGTTGCTACCTACCTCCACGACAACCGTTAGTACCACCTCCACGACAACCGTTACTACCACCTCCATGACAACCATTGCTACCATCTCCACGACAACCGTTACTACCACCTCCACGACAACCGTTACTACCACATCCACGACAACCGTTACTACCACCTGCACGACAACCGTTACTACCACCTCCACGACAACCCTTACTACCACCTCCACGACAACCGTTACTACCACCTCCACGACAACCGTTACTACCACCTCCACGACAACCGTTACTACCACCTCCACGACAACCCTTGCTACTAACTCCACGACAACCGTTACTACCACCTCCACGACAACCGTTGCTACCACCTCCACGACAACCGTTACTACCACCTCCACGACAACCGTTGCTACCACCTCCACGACAAACGCTGCTACCACCTCCACAACCGTTGCTACCACCTCCACGACAACCGTTACTACCACCTCCACGACAACCGTTACTACCACCTCCACGGCAAACGTTGCTACCACCTCCACAACCGTTACTACCACCTCCACGACAACCGTTGCTACCACCTCCACGACAACCGTTACTACACCTCCACGACAACCGTTACTACCACCTCCACGAGTACCGTTGCTACCACCTCCACGACAACCGTCACTACACCTCCACGACAACCCTTGCTACTACCTCCACGACAAACGTTACTACCTGCTCCACGACAACCGCTACCAGCACCTGCACAACCGATACCACCATCTCCACGACAACCGTTACCACCACCTCCACGACAACCCTTGCTACTACCTCCACGACAAACGTTACTACCTGCTCCACGACAACCATTACTACCACCTGCACGACAACCGTTACCACCATCTCCACGACAACCGTTACCAGCACCTGCACGACAACCGTTACCACCATCTCCACATCAACCGTTACTACGCATCTCCACGACAACCGTTACTACCACCTCCACGGCACCTTTACCAGCACCTGCACGACAACCGTTACCACCATCTCCACGACAACCGTTACTACCACCTCCACGACAACCTTTACCAGCACATGCACGACAACCGTTACTACGACCTCCAAGACAACCTTTACCACCATCTCCACGACAACCGTTACTACCATCTCCAAGACAACCTTTACCACCATCTCCACGACAACCGTTACTACCACCTCCACGACAACCTTTACCACCATCTCCACGACAACCGTTACTACCATCTCCACGACAACCTTTACCAGCACCTGCACGACAACCGTTACCACCATCTCCACGACAACCGTTACTACCACCTCCACGACAACCCTTACTACCACCTCCACGACAACCGTTAGTACCACCTGCACGACAACCGTTACTACCACCTCCACGACAACCGTTACTACCACCTCCACGACAACCGTTACTACCAACTCCACGACAACCGTTGCTACTACCTCCACGACAAACGTTACTACCACCTCCACGACAACCGTTACTACCACCTCCACGACAACCGTTACTACCACCTCCACGACAACCGTTACTACCACCTCCACGACAACCCTTGCTACTACCTCCACGACAACCCTTGCTACTACCTCCACGACAACCGTTACTACCACCTCCACGACAACCCTTGCTACAACCTCCACGACAACCGTTACTACCACCTCCACGACAACCGTTGCTACCACCCCCACGACAACCGTTACTACCACCTCCACGACAACCGTTGCTACCACCTCCACGACAACCGTTACTACCACCTCCACGACAAACGTTACTACCACCTCCACGAAAACCGTTACTACCACCTCCACGACAACCCTTACTACCACCTCCACGACAACCGTTAGTACCACCTGCACGACAACCGTTACTACCACCTCCACGACAACCGTTACTACCACCTCCACGACAACCGTTACTACCAACTCCACGACAACCGTTGTTACTACCTCCACGACAAACGTTACTACCACCTCCACGACAACCGTTACTACCACCTCCACGACAACCGTTACTACCACCTCCACGACAACCCTTGCTACTACCTCCACGACAACCCTTGCTACTACCTCCACGACAACCCTTGCTACTACCTCCACGACAACCGTTACTACCACCTCCACGACAACCCTTGCTAATACCTCCACGACAACCGTTACTACCACCTCCACGACAACCGTTGCTACCACCTCCACGACAACCGTTACTACCACCTCCACGACAACCGTTACTACCACCTCCACGACAACCGTTACTACCACCTCCACGACAAACGTTACTACCACCTGCACGACAACCGTTACTACCACCTCCACGACAACTGTTACTACCACCTCCACGACAACCGTTGCTACCACCTCCACGACAAACGTTACTACCACCTCCACGACAACCGTTGCTACCACCTCCACGACAACCGTTACTACCACCTCCACGACAAACGTTACTACCACCTCCACGACAACCGTTACTACCACCTCCACGACAACCGTTACTACCACCTCCACGACAACCGTTACTACCACCTCCACGACAACCGTTACTACCACCTCCACGACAACCGTTGCTACCACCTCCACGAAAACCGTTACTACCACCTCCATGACAACCGTTGCTACCACCTCCACGACAACCGTTACTACCACCTCCACGACAACCGTTACTACCACCTCCATGACAACCATTGCTACCACCTCCACGACAACCGTTACTACCACCTCCACGACAACCGTTACTACCACCTCCACGACAACCGTTACTACCACATCCACGACAACCGTTACTACCACCTGCACGACAACCGTTACTACTACCTCAACGACAACCCTTGCTACTACCTCCACGACAACCGTTGCTACTACCGGCAAGACAACCCTTGCTATTACCTCCACGACAACCGTTACTACTACCTCCACAACCGTTACTACTACCTCCACGACAACCGTTGCTACTACCTCCACGACAACCCTTGCTACTACCACCACAACCGTTACTACTACCTCCACGACAACCGTTACTACTACCTCCACGACAACCGTTACTACTACCTCCACGACAACTCTTACTACCACCTCCACGACAACCGTTACTACTACCTCCACGACAACCCTTACTACTACCTCCACGACAACCGTTACTACTACCTCCACGACAACCGTTACTACTACCTCCACGACAACCGTTACTACTACCTCCACGACCACCCTTGCTACTACCTCCACGACATCCGTTACTACTACCTCCACGACAACCGTTACTACTACCTCCACGACAACCGTTGCTACTACCTCCACAACAACCGTTACTACTACCTCCACGACAACCGTTGCTACCACCTCCACGACAACCGTTACTACCACCTCCACGACAACGGTTGCTACCACCTCCACGACAACCGTTCCTACCACCTCCACGACAACCGTTACTACCATCTCCACGACAACCGTTAGTACCGTCTCCACGACAACCCTTGCTACTACCTCCACGACAACCGTTACTACCACCTCCACGACAACCATTGCTACCACCTCCACGACAAACGTTACTACCTTCTCCACGACAACCGTTGCTACCACCTCCACGACAACCGTTATTACCACCTCCACGACAACCGTTGCTACCACCTCCACGACAACCGTTACTACCACCTCCATGACAACCGTTGCTACCAACCTCCACGACAACCGTTACTACCACCTCCACGACAACCGTTACTACCACCTCCATGACAACCATTGCTACCATCTCCACGACAACCGTTACTACCACCTCCACGACAACCGTTACTACCACATCCACGACAACCGTTACTACCACCTGCACGACAACCGTTACTACCACCTCCACGACAACCGTTACTACCACCTCCACGACAACCCTTACTACCACCTCCACGACAACCGTTACTACCACCTCCACGGCAAACGTTGCTACCACCTCCACGACAACCGTTACTACCACCTCCACGACAACCGTTGCTACCACCTCCACGACAACCGTTGCTACCACCTCCACGACAACCGTTACTACACCTCCACGACAACCGTTACTACCACCTCCACGACAACCGTTGCTACCACCTCCACGACAACCGTTGCTACCACCTCCATGACAACCGTTGCTACCACCTCCATGACAACCGTTGCTACCAACCTCCACGACAACCGTTACTACCACCTCCACGACAACCGTTACTACCACCTCCATGACAACCATTGCTACCATCTCCACGACAACCGTTACTACCACCTCCACAACCCTTACTACCACATCCACGACAACCGTTACTACCACCTGCACGACAACCGTTACTACCACCTCCACGACAACCGTTACTACCACCTCCACGACAACCCTTACTACCACCTCCACGACAACCGTTACTACCACCTCCACGACAACCGTTACTACCACCTCCACGACAACCGTTACTACCATCTCCACGACAACCCTTGCTACCACCTCCACTACAACCGTTACTACCACCTCCACGACAACCGTTGCTACCACCTCCACGACAACGGTTGCTACCACCTCCACGACAACCGTTACTACACCTCCACGACAACCGTTACTACCACCTCCACGAGTACCGTTGCTACCACCTCCACGACAACCGTCGCTACACCTCCACGACTACCCTTGCTACTACCTCCACGACAAACGTTACTACCTGCTCCACGACAACCGCTACCAGCACCTGCACAACCGTTACCACCATCTCCACGACAACCGTTACCACCACCTCCACGACAACCCTTGCTACTACCTCCACGACAAACGTTACTACCTGCTCCACGACAACCATTACTACCACCTGCACGACAACCGTTACCACCATCTCCACGACAACCGTTACCAGCACCTGCACAACCGTTACCACCATCTCCACATCAACCATTACTACGCATCTCCACGACAACCGTTACTACCACCTCCACGGCACCTTTACCAGCACCTGCACGACAACCGTTACCACCATCTCCACGACAACCGTTAGTACCACCTCCACGACCTTTACCAGCACCTGCACGACAACCGTTACTACCACCTCCAAGACAACCTTTACCACCATCTCCACGACAACCGTTACTACCATCTCCAAGACAACCTTTACCACCATCTCCACGACAACCGTTACTACCACCTCCACGACAACCTTTACCACCATCTCCACGACAACCGTTACTACTATCTCCACGACAACCTTTACCAGCACCTGCACGACAACCGTTACCACCATCTCCACGACAACCGTTACTACCACCTCCACGACAACCCTTACTACCACCTCCACGACAACCGTTAGTACCACCTGCACGACAACCGTTACTACCACCTCCACGACAACCGTTACTACCACCTCCACGACAACCGTTACTACCAACTCCACGACAACCGTTGCTACTACCTCAACGACAAACGTTACGACCACCTCCACGACAACCGTTACTACCACCTCCACGACAACCGTTACTACCACCTCCACGACAACCGTTACTACCACCTCCACGACAACCCTTGCTACTACCTCCACGACAACCCTTGCTACTACCTCCACGACAACCGTTGCTACCACCTCCACGACAACCGTTACTACCACCTCCACGACAACCGTTACTACCACCTCCACGGCAAACGTTGCTACCACCTCCACGACAACCGTTACTACCACCTCCACGACAAACGTTGCTACCACCTCCACGACAACCGTTACTACCACCTCTACGACAACCGTTGCTACCACCTCCACGACAACCGTTACTACCACCTCCACGACAACCGTTGCTACCAACCTCCACGACAACCGTTACTACCACCTCCACGACAACCGTTACTACCACCTCCATGACAACCATTGCTACCATCTCCACGACAACCGTTACTACCACCTCCACGACAACCGTTACTACCACATCCACGACAACCGTTACTACCACCTGCACGACAACCGTTACTACCACCTCCACGACAACTTTTACTACCACCTCCACGACAACCCTTACTACCACCTCCACGACAACCGTTACTACCACCTCCACGACAACCGTTACTACCACCTCCACGACAACCGTTACTGCCACCTCCACGACAACCCTTGCTACTAACTCCACGACAACCTTAACTACCACCTCCACGACCACCGTTGCTACCACCTCCACGACAACCGTTACTACCACCTCCACGACAACCGTTGCTACCACCTCCACGACAAACGCTGCTACCACCTCCACAACCGTTGCTACCACCTCCACGACAACCGTTACTACCACCTCCACGACAACCGTTACTACCACCTCCACGGCAAACGTTGCTACCACCTCCACGACAACCGTTACTACCACCTCCACGACAACCGTTGCTACCACCTCCACGACAACCGTTGCTACCACCTCCACGACAACCGTTACTACACCTCCACGACAACCGTTACTGCCACCTCCACGAGTACCGTTGCTACCACCTCCACGACAACCGTCACTACACCTCCACGACAACCCTTGCTACTACCTCCACGACAAACGTTACTACCTGCTCCACGACAACCGCTACCAGCACCTGCACAACCGTTCCCACCATCTCCACGACAACCGTTACCACCACCTCCACGACAACCCTTGCTACTACCTCCACGACAAACGTTACTACCTGCTCCACGACAACCATTACTACCACCTGCACGACAACCGTTACCACCATCTCCACGACAACCGTTACCAGCACCTGCACGACAACCGTTACCACCATCTCCACATCAACCATTACTACGCATCTCCACGACAACCGTTACTACCACCTCCACGGCACCTTTACCAGCACCTGCACGACAACCGTTACCACCATCTCCACGACAACCGTTACTACCACCTCCACGACAACCTTTACCAGCACCTGCACGACAACCGTTACTACGACCTCCAAGACAACCTTTACCACCATCTCCACGACAACCGTTACTACCATCTCCAAGACAACCTTTACCACCATCTCCACGACAACCGTTACTACCACCTCCAAGACAACCTTTACCACCATCTCCACGACAACCGTTACTACCATCTCCACGACAACCTTTACCAGCACCTGCACGACAACCGTTACCACCATCTCCACGACAACCGTTACTACCACCTCCACGACAACCCTTACTACCACCTCCACGACAACCGTTAGTACCACCTGCACGACAACCGTTACTACCACCTCCACGACAACCGTTACTAGCACCTCCACGACAACCGTTACTACCAACTCCACGACAACCGTTGCTACTACCTCCACGACAAACGTTACTACCACCTCCACGACAACCGTTACTACCACCTCCACGACAACCGTTACTACCACCTCCACGACAACCCTTGCTACTACCTCCACGACAACCGTTACTACCACCTCCACGACAACCCTTGCTACAACCTCCACGACAACCATTACTACCACCTCCACGACAACCGTTGCTACCACCCCCACGACAACCGTTACTACCACCTCCACGACAACCGTTGCTACCACCTCCACGACAAACGTTACTACCTTCTCCACGACAACCGTTGCTACCACCTCCACGACAACTGTTACTACCACCTCCACGACAACCGTTACTACCACCTCCACGACAACCGTTGCTACCACCTCCACGACAACCGATTCTACCACCTCCACGACAACCGTTGCTACCACCTCCACGACAACCGTTACTACCACCTCCGCGACAACCGTTACTACCACCTGCACGACAACCGTTATTACCACCTCCACGACAACCCTTACTACCACCTCCACGACAACCGTTACTACCACCTCCACGACAACCGTTACTACCACCTGCACGACAACCGTTACTACCACCTCCACGACAACCGTTACTACCACCCCCACGACAAGCGTTACTACCACCCCCACGACAACCGTTACTACCACCTCCACGACAACCGTTGCTACCACCTCCACGACAACCGTTACTACCACCTCCACGACAAACGTTACTACCACCTCCACGACAACCCTTACTACCACCTCCACGACAACCGTTACTACCACCTCCACGGCAAACGTTGCTACCACCTCCACGACAACCGTTACTACCACCTCCACGACAACCGTTGCTACCACCTCCACGACAACCGTTGCTACCACCTCCACGACAACCGTTCTACACCTCCACGACAACCGTTACTACCACCTCCACGACAACCGTTGCTACCACCTCCACGACAAACGTTGCTACCACCTCCACAACCGTTGCTACCACCTCCACGACAACCGTTACTACCACCTCCACGACAACCGTTACTACCACCTCCACGGCAAACGTTGCTACCACCTCCACGACAACCGTTACTACCACCTCCACGACAAACGTTGCTACCACCTCCACGACAACCGTTACTACCACCTCTACGACAACCGTTGCTACCACCTCCACGACAACCGTTACTACCACCTCCACGACAACCGTTGCTACCAACCTCCACGACAACCGTTACTACCACCTCCACGACAACCGTTACTACCACCTCCATGACAACCATTGCTACCATCTCCACGACAACCGTTACTACCACCTCCACGACAACCGTTACTACCACATCCACGACAACCGTTACTACCACCTGCACGACAAGCGTTACTACCACCTCCACGACAACTTTTACTACCACCTCCACGACAACCCTTACTACCACCTCCACGACAACCGTTACTACCACCTCCACGACAACCGTTACTACCACCTCCACGACAACCGTTACTGCCACCTCCACGACAACCCTTGCTACTAACTCCACGACAACCTTAACTACCACCTCCACGACCACCGTTGCTACCACCTCCACGACAACCGTTACTACCACCTCCACGACAACCGTTGCTACCACCTCCACGACAAACGCTGCTACCACCTCCACAACCGTTGCTACCACCTCCACGACAACCGTTACTACCACCTCCACGACAACCGTTACTACCACCTCCACGGCAAACGTTGCTACCACCTCCACGACAACCGTTACTACCACCTCCACGACAACCGTTGCTACCACCTCCACGACAACCGTTGCTACCACCTCCACGACAACCATTACTACACCTCCACGACAACCGTTACTGCCACCTCCACGAGTACCGTTGCTACCACCTCCACGACAACCGTCACTACACCTCCACGACAACCCTTGCTACTACCTCCACGACAAACGTTACTACCTGCTCCACGACAACCGCTACCAGCACCTGCACAACCGTTCCCACCATCTCCACGACAACCGTTACCACCACCTCCACGACAACCCTTGCTACTACCTCCACGACAAACGTTACTACCTGCTCCACGACAACCATTACTACCACCTGCACGACAACCGTTACCACCATCTCCACGACAACCGTTACCAGCACCTGCACGACAACCGTTACCACCATCTCCACATCAACCATTACTACGCATCTCCACGACAACCGTTACTACCACCTCCACGGCACCTTTACCAGCACCTGCACGACAACCGTTACCACCATCTCCACGACAACCGTTACTACCACCTCCACGACAACCTTTACCAGCACCTGCACGACAACCGTTACTACGACCTCCAAGACAACCTTTACCACCATCTCCACGACAACCGTTACTACCATCTCCAAGACAACCTTTACCACCATCTCCACGACAACCGTTACTACCACCTCCAAGACAACCTTTACCACCATCTCCACGACAACCGTTACTACCATCTCCACGACAACCTTTACCAGCACCTGCACGACAACCGTTACCACCATCTCCACGACAACCGTTACTACCACCTCCACGACAACCCTTACTACCACCTCCACGACAACCGTTAGTACCACCTGCACGACAACCGTTACTACCACCTCCACGACAACCGTTACTACCACCTCCACGACAACCGTTACTACCAACTCCACGACAACCGTTGCTACTACCTCCACGACAAACGTTACTACCACCTCCACGACAACCGTTACTACCACCTCCACGACAACCGTTATAACCACCTCCACGACAACCCTTGCTACTACCTCCACGACAACCGTTACTACCACCTCCACGACAACCCTTGCTACAACCTCCACGACAACCGTTACTACCACCTCCACGACAACCGTTGCTACCACCCCCACGACAACCGTTACTACCACCTCCACGACAACCGTTGCTAGCACCTCCACGACAACCGTTACTACCACCTCCACGACAAACGTTACTACCACCTCCACGACAACCGTTACTACCACCTCCACGACAACCGTTACTACCACCTCCACGACAACCCTTACTACCACCTCCACGATAACCGTTAGTACCACCTGCACGACAACCGTTACTACCACCTCCACGACAACCGTTACTACCACCTCCACGACAAACGTTACTACCAACTCCACGACAACCGTTGCTACTACCTCCACGACAAACGTTACTACCACCTCCACGACAACCGTTACTACCACCTCCACGACAACCGTTACTACCACCTCCACGACAACCCTTGCTACTACCTCCACGACAACCCTTGCTACTACCTCCACGACAACCCTTGCTACTACCTCCACGACAACCGTTACTACCACCTCCATGACAACCCTTGCTAATACCTCCACGACAACCGTTACTACCACCTCCACGACAACCGTTACTACCACCTCCACGACAACCGTTACTACCACCTCCACGACAACCGTTACTACCACCTCCACGACAAACGTTACTACCACCTGCACGACAACCGTTACTACCACCTCCACGACAACCGTTACTACCACCTCCACGACAACCGTTGCTACCACCTCCACGACAAACGTTACTACCACCTCCACGACAACCGTTGCTACCACCTCCACGACAACCGTTACTACCACCTCCACGACAAACGTTACTACCACCTCCACGACAACCGTTACTACCACCTCCACGACAACCGTTACTACCACCTCCACGACAACCGTTACTACCACCTCCACGACAACCGTTACTACCACCTCCACGACAACCGTTGCTACCACCTCCACGACAAACGTTACTACCACCTCCAAGACAACCGTTGCTACCACCTCCACGACAACCGTTACTACCACCTCCACGACAACCGTTGCTACCACCTCCACGACAACCGTTGCTACCACCTCCACGACAACCGTTACCA
Source organism: Tenodera sinensis (assembly GCA_030765045.1). Lineage (NCBI taxonomy): Eukaryota > Metazoa > Arthropoda > Insecta > Mantodea > Mantidae > Tenodera > Tenodera sinensis. Next base: position 388,456,982 of record CM060964.1, read on the forward strand.
CCACCTCCACGACAACCGTTGCTACCACCTCCACGACAACCGTTGCTACCACCTCCACGACAACCGCTACTACACCTCCACGACAACCGTTACTACCACCTCCACGACAACCGTTGCTACCACCTCCACGAAAACCGTTACTACCACCTCCATGACAACCGTTGCTACCACCTCCACGACAACCGTTACTACCACCTCCACGACAACCGTTACTACCACCTCCATGGCAACCATTGCTACCACCTCCACGACAACCGTTACTACCACCTCCACGACAACCGTTACTACCACCTCCACGACAACCGTTACTACCACATCCACGACAACCGTTACTACCACCTGCACGACAACCGTTACTACTACCTCAACGACAACCCTTGCTACTACCTCCACGACAACCGTTGCTACTACCGGCAAGACAACCCTTGCTATTACCTCCACGACAACCGTTACTACTACCTCCACAACCGTTACTACTACCTCCACGACAACCGTTGCTACTACCTCCACGACAACCCTTGCTACTACCACCACAACCGTTACTACTACCTCCACGACAACCGTTACTACTACCTTCACGACAACCGTTACTACTACCTCCACGACAACCCTTACTACCACCTCCACGACAACCGTTACTACTACCTCCACGACAACCCTTACTACTACCTCCAAGACAACCGTTACTACTACCTCCACGACAACCGTTACTACTACCTCCACGACAACCGTTACTACTACCTCCACGACCACCCTTGCTACTACCTCCACGACAACCGTTGCTACTACCTCCAACACAACCGTTACTACTACCTCCACGACAACCGTTGCTACCACCTCCACGACAACCGTTACTACCACCTCCACGACAACGGTTGCTACCACCTCCACGACAACCGTTCCTACCACCTCCACGACAACCGTTACTACCTTCTCCACGACAACCGTTAGTACCGTCTCCACGACAACCCTTGCTACTACCTCCACGACAACCGTTACTACCACCTCCACAACAACCGTTACTACCACATCCACGACAACCGTTGCTACCACCTCCATGACAACCGTTGCTACCACCTCCATGACAACCGTTGCTACCAACCTCCACGACAACCGTTACTACCACCTCCACGACAACCGTTACTACCACCTCCATGACAACCATTGCTACCATGTCCACGACAACCGTTATACCACCTCCACAACCGTTACTACCACATCCACGACAACCGTTACTACCACCTGCACGACAACCGTTACTACCACCTCCACGACAACCGTTACTACCACCTCCACGACAACCCTTACTACCACCTCCACGACAACCGTTACTACCACCTCCACGACAACCGTTACTACCACCTCCACGACAACCGTTACTACCACCTCCACGACAACCCTTGCTACTAACTCCACAACAACCGTTACTACCACCTCCACGACAACCTTTGCTACCACCTCCACGACAACCGTTACTACCACCTCCACGACAACCGTTGCTACCACCTCCACGACAAACGTTGCTACCACCTCCACAACCGTTGCTACCACCTCCACGACAACCGTTACTACCACCTCCACGACAACCGTTACTACCACCTCCACGGCAAACGTTGCTACCACCTCCACGACAACCGTTACTACCACCTCCACGACAACCGTTGCTACCACCTCCACGACAACGGTTGCTACCACCTCCACGACAACCGTTACTACACCTCCACGACAACCGTTACTACCACCTCCACGAGTACCGTTGCTACCACCTCAACGACAACCGTCGCTACAGCTCCACGACAACCCTTGCTACTACCTCCACGACAAACGTTACTACCTGCTCCACGACAACCGCTACCAGCACCTGCACAACCATTACCACCATCTCCACGACAACCGTTACCACCACCTCCACGACAACCCTTGCTACTACCTCCACGACAAACGTTACTACCTGCTCCACGACAACCATTACTACCACCTGCACAACCTTTACCACCATCTCCACGACAACCGTTACTACCATCTCCAAGACAACCTTTACCACCATCTCCACGACAACCGTTACTACCACCTCCACGACAACCTTTACCACCATCTCCACGACAACCGTTACTACCATCTCCACGACAACCTTTACCAGCACCTGCACGACAACCGTTACCACCATCTCCACGACAACCGTTACTACCACCTCCACGACAACCCTTACTACCACCTCCACGACAACCGCTAGTACCACCTGCACGACAACCGTTACTACCACCTCCACGACAACCGTTACTACCACCTCCACGACAACCGTTACTACCAACTCCACGACAACCGTTGCTACTACCTCCACGACAAACGTTACTACCACCTCCACGACAACCGTTACTACCACCTCCACGACAACCGTTACTACCACCTCCACGACAACCCTTGCTACTACCTCCACGACAACCCTTGCTACTACCTCCACGACAACCGTTACTACCACCTCCACGACAACCCTTGCTACAACCTCCACGACAACCATTACTACCACCTCCACGACAACCGTTGCTACCACCCCCACGACAACCGTTACTACCACCTCCACGACAACCGTTGCTACCACCTCCACGACAACCGTTACTACCACCTCCACGACAACCGTTACTACCACCTCCACGACAACCGTTACTACCACCTCCACGACAACCGTTACTACCACCTCCACGACAACCGTTGCTACCACCTCCACGACAAACGTTACTACCTTCTCCACGACAACCGTTGCTACCACCTCCACGACAACCGTTACTACCACCTCCACGACAACCGTTACTACCACCTCCACGACAACCGTTGCTACCACCTCCACGACAACCGTTACTACCACCTCCACGACAACCGTTACTACCACCTCCACGACAACCGTTACTACCACCTCCACGACAACCGTTACTACCACCTCCACGACAACCGTTGCTACCACCTCCACGACAAACGTTACTACCTTCTCCACGACAACCGTTGCTACCACCTCCACGACAACCGTTACTACCACCTCCACGACAACCGTTGCTACCACCTCCACGACAACCGTTACTACCACCTCCAGGACAACCGTTGCTACCAACCTCCACGACAACCGTTACTACCACCTCCACGACAACCGTTACTACCACCTCCATGACAACCATTGCTACCATCTCCACGACAACCGTTACTACCACCTCCACGACAACCGTTACTACCACATCCACGACAACCGTTACTACCACCTGCACGACAACCGTTACTACCACCTCCACGACAACCGTTACTACCACCTCCACGACAACCCTTACTACCACCTCCACGACAACCGTTACTACCACCTCCACGGCAAACGTTGCTACCACCTCCACGACAACCGTTACTACCACCTCCACGACAACCGTTGCTACCACCTCCACGACAACCGTTACTACACCTCCACGACAACCGTTACTACCACCTCCACGATCACCGTTGCTACCACCTCCACGACAAACGTTGCTACCACCTCCACAACCGTTGCTACCACCTCCACGACAACCGTTACTACCACCTCCACGACAACCGTTACTACCACCTCCACGGCAAACGTTGCTACCACCTCCACGACAACCGTTACTACCACCTCCACGACAACCGTTGCTACCACCTCCACGACAACCGTTACTACCACCTCCACGACAACCGTTGCTACCACCTCCACGACAAACGTTGCTACCACCTCCACAACCGTTGCTACCACCTCCACGACAACCGTTACTACCACCTCCACGACAACCGTTACTACCACCTCCACGGCAAACGTTGCTACCACCTCCACGACAACCGTTACTGCCACCTCCACGACAACCGTTGCTACCACCTCCACGACAACCGTTGCTACCACCTCCACGACAACCGTTGCTACCACCTCCACGACAACCGTCACTACACCTCCACGACAACCCTTGCTACTACCTCCACGACAAACGTTACTACCTGCTCCACGACAACCGCTACCAGCACCTGCACAACCGTTACCACCATCTCCACGACAACCGTTACCACCACCTCCACGAGAACCCTTGCTACTACCTCCACGACAAACGTTACTACCTGCTCCACGACAACCATTACTACCACCTGCACGACAACCGTTACCACCATCTCCACGACAACCGTTACCAGCACCTGCACGACAACCGTTACCACCATCTCCACATCAACCATTACTACGCATCTCCACGACAACCGTTACTACCACCTCCACGGCAACTTTACCAGCACCTGCACGACAACCGTTACTACCACCTCCACGACAACCTTTACCAGCACCTGCACGACAACCGTTACTACCACCTCCAAGACAACCTTTACCACCATCTCCACGACAACCGTTACTACCATCTCCAAGACAACCTTTACCACCATCTCCACGACAACCGTTACTACCACCTCCACGACAACCGTTACTACCATCTCCACGACAACCGTTACTACCACCTCCACGACAACCTTTACCACCACCTCCACGACAACCGTTACTACCATCTCCAAGACAACCTTCACCTCCATCTCCACGACAACCGTTACTACCACCTCCACGACAACCTTTACCACCATCTCCACGACAACCGTTACTACCATCTCCAAGACAACCTTCACCTCCATCTCCACGACAACCGTTACTACCACCTCCACGACAACCTTTACCAGCACCTGCAAGACAACCGTTACCACCATCTCCACGACAACCATTACTACCACCTCCACGACAACCTTTACCAGCACCTTCAAGACAACCGTTACCACCATCTCCAAGACAACCGTTACTACCATCTCCACGACAACCTTTACCAGCACCTGCAAGACAACCGTTACCACCATCTCCACGACAACCGTTACTACCACCTCCACGACAACCTTTACCAGCACCTGCAAGACAACCGTTACCACCATCTCCACGACAACCGTTACTACCACCTCCACGACAACCTTTACCAGCACCTGCAAGATAACCGTTACCACCAACTCCACGACAACCGTTACTACCACCTCCACGACAACCGTTACTACCACCTCCACGACAACCGTTACTACCACCTCCACGACAACCGTTGCTACCACCTCCACGACAACCGTTACTACCACCTCCACGACAACCGTTGCTACCACCTCCACGACAACCGTTGCTACCACCTCCACGACAACCGCTACTACACCTCCACGACAACCGTTACTACCACCTCCACGACAACCGTTGCTACCACCTCCACGAAAACCGTTACTACCACCTCCATGACAACCGTTGCTACCACCTCCACGACACCCGTTACTACCACCTCCACGACAACCGTTACTACCACCTCCATGACAACCATTGCTACCACCTCCACGACAACCGTTACTACCACCTCCACGACAACCGTTACTACCACATCCACGACAACCGTTACTACCACCTGCACGACAACCGTTACTACTACCTCAACGACAACCCTTGCTACTACCTCCACGACAACCGTTGCTACTACCGGCAAGACAACCCTTGCTATTACCTCCACGACAACCGTTACTACTACCTCCACGACAACCGTTACTACTACCTCCACGACAACCGTTACTACTACCTCCACGACAACCGTTGCTACTACCTCCACGACAACCCTTGCTACTACCACCACAACCGTTACTACCACCTCCACGACAACCCTTACTACCACCTCCACGACAACCGTTACTACCACTTCCACGACAACCGTTACTACCACCTCCACGACAACCGTTACTACCACCTCCACGACAACCCTTGCTACTACCTCCACGACAACCGTTACTACCACCTCCACGACAACCGTTGCTACCACCTCCACGACAACCGTTACTACCACCTCCACGACAACCGTTGCTACCACCTCCACGACAACCATTGCTACCACCTCCACGACAACCGTTACTACACCTCCACGACAACCGTTACTACCACCTCCACGAGTACCGTTGCTACCACCTCCACGACAACCGTTACTACACCTCCACGACAACCCTTGCTACTACCTCCACGACAAACGTTACTACCTGCTCCACGACAACCGCTACCAGCACCTGCACAACCGTTACCACCATCTCCACGACAACCGTTACAACCACCTCCACGACAACCCTTGCTACTACCTCCAAGACAAACGTTACTACCTGCTCCACGACAACCATTACTACCACCTGCACGACAACCGTTACCACCATCTCCACGACAACCGTTACCAGCACCTGCACGACAACCGTTACCACCATCTCCACATCAACCATTACTACGCATCTCCACGACAACCGCTAATACCACCTCCACGGCAACCTTTACCAGCACCTGCACGACAACCGTTACCACCATCTCCACGACAACCGTTACTACCACCTCCACGACAACCTTTACCAGCACCTTTACGACAACCGTTACTACCACCTCCAAGACAACTTTTACCACCATCTCCACGACAACCGTTACTACCATCTCCAAGACAACCTTTACCACCATCTCCACGACAACCGTTACTACCACCTCCACGACAACCTTTACCACCATCTCCACGACAACCGTTACTACCATCTCCACGAAAACCTTTACCAGCACCTGCACGACAACCGTTACCACCATCTCCACGACAACCGTTACTACCACCTCCACGACAACCGTTACTACCACCTCCACGACAACCGTTGCTACTAGCTCCACGACAAACGTTACTACCACCTCCACGACAACCGGTACTACCACCTCCACGACAACCGTTACTACCACCTCCTAGACAACCGTTACTCCCACCTCCACGACAACCCTTGCTACTCCCTCCACGACAACCGTTACTACCACCTCCACGACAACCGTTACTACCACCTCCACCACAACCGTTACTACCACCTCCACGACAACCCTTACTACCACCTCCACGACAACCGCTACTACCACCTCCACGACAACCGTTACTACCACCTCCACGACAACCGTTACTACCACCTCCACGACAACCGTTGCTACTAGCTCCACGACAAAGGTTACTACCACCTCCACGACAACCGTTACTACCACCTCCACGACAACCGTTACTACCACCTCCACGACAAGCGTTACTACCACCTCCAAGACAACCGTTGCCACCACCTCCACGACAAACGTTACTACCACCTCCACGACAACCGTTGCTACCACCTCCACGACAACCGTTACTACCACCTCCACGACAACCGTTACTACCACCTCCACGACAAACGTTGCTACCACCTCCACGACAATCGTTACTACCACCTCAGCGACAACCGTTGCTACCACCTCCACGACAACCGTTGCTACCACCTCCACAACAACCTTTACTACACCTCCACGACAACCGTTACTACCACCTCCACGACAACCGTTGCTACCACCTCCACGACAACCGTTACTACCACCTCCACGACAACCCTTGCTACTACCTCCACGACAAACGTTACTACCTGCTCCAAGACAACCGTTACCAGCACCTGCAAAACCGTTACCACCATCTCCACGACAACCGTTACCACCACCTCCACGACAACCCTTGCTACTACCTCCACGACAAACGTTACTACCTGCTCCACGACAACCGTTACTACCACCTCCACGACAACCGTTACCACCATCTCCACGACAACCGTTACCAGCACCTGCACGACAACCGTTACCACCATCTCCACGGCAACCATTACTACGCATCTCCACGACAACCGTTACTACCACCTCCACGGCAACCTTTACCAGCACCTGCACTACAACCGTTACCACCATCGCCACGACAACCGTTACTACCACCTCCACGACAACCTTTACCAGCACCTGCACGACAACCGTTACTACCACCTCCAAGACAACCTTTACCACCATCTCCACGACAACCGTTACTACCATCTCCAAGACAACCTTTACCACCACCTCCACGACAACCGCTAGTACCACCTCCACGACAACCGTTGCTACCACCTCCACGACAAACGTTACTACCACCTCCACGACAACCGTTGCTACCACCTCCACGACAACCGTTACTACCACCACCACGACAAACGTTACTACCACCTCCACGACAACCCTTACTACCACCTCCACGACAACCGTTACTACCACCTCCACGACAACCGTTACTACCACCTCCACGACAACCGTTGCTAGCACCTCCACGACAAACGTTCCTACCACCTCCACGACAACCGTTGCTACCACCTCCACGACAACCGTTACTACCACCTCCACGGCAACCGTTGCTACCACCTCCACGACCTTTACTACCACCTCCACGACAACCGTTGCTACCACCTCCACGACAACCGTTGCTACCACCTCCACGACAACCGTTACTACACCTCCACGACAACCGTTACTACCACCTCCACGACAACCGTTGCTACCACCTCCACGACAACCGTTACTACCACCTCCACGACAACCCTTGCTACTACCTCCACGACAAACGTTACTACCTGCTCCACGACAACCGTTACCAGCACCTGCACAACCGTTACCACCATCTCCACGACAACCGTTACCACCACCTCCACGACAACCCTTGCTACTACCTCCACGACAAACGTTACTACCTGCTCCACGACAACCGTTACCAGCACCTGCACAACCGTTACCACCATCTCCACGACAACCGTCACCACCACCTCCACGACAACCCTTGCTACTACCGCAACGACAAACGTTACTACCTGCTCCACGACAACCATTACTACCACCTGCACGACAACCGTTACCACCATCTCCACGACAACCGTTACCAGCACGTGCACGACAACCGTTACCACCATCTCCAAATCAACCATTACTACGCATCTCCACGACAACCGTAACTACCACCTCCAAGGCAACCTTTACCAGCACCTGCACGACAACCGTTACCACCATCTCCACGACAACCGTTACTACCACCTCCACAACCTTTACCAGCACCTGCACGACAACCGTTACTACCACCTCCAAGACAACCTTTACCACCATCTCCACGACAACCGTTACTACCATCTCCAAGACATCCTTTACCACCATCTCCACGACAACCGTTACTACCACCTCCACGACAACCTTTACCACCATCTCCACGACAACCGTTACTACCACCTCCACGACAACCTTTACCAGCACCTGCACGACAACCGTTACCACCATCTCCACGACAACCGTTACTACCACCTCCACGACAACCCTTACTACCACCTCCACGACAACCGTTAGTACCACCTGCACGACAACCGTTACTACCACCTCCACGACAACCGTTACTACCACCTCCACGACAACCGTTACTACCACCTCCACGACAACCCTTAGTACCACCTCCACGACAACCGTTAGTACCACCTGCACGACAACCGTTACTACCACCTCCACAACAACCGTTACTACCACCTCCACGACAACCGTTACTACCAACTCCACGACAACCTTTACCAGCACCTCCACGACAACCGTTACTACCACCTCCACGACAACCGTTACTACCACCTCCACGACAACCCTTGCTACTACCTCCACGTAAACCCTTGCTACTACCTCCACGACAACCCTTGCTACTACCTCCACGACAACCCTCTCTACTACCTCCACGACAACCGTTACTACCACCTCCACGACAACCCTTGCTAATACCTCCACGACAACCGTTACTACCACCTCCACGACAACCGTTGCTACCACCTCCACAACCGTTACTACCACCTCCACGACAACCGTTACTACCACCTCCACGACAAACGTTACTACCACCTGCACGACAACCGTTACTACCACCTCCACGACAACCGTTACTACCACCTCCACGACAACCGTTGCTACCACCTCCACGACAAACGTTACTACCACCTCCACGACAACCGTTGCTACCACCTCCACGACAACCGTTACTACCACCTCCACGACAAACGTTACTACCACCTCCACGACAACCGTTACTACCACCTCCACGACAACCGTTACTACCACCTCCACGACAACCGTTACTACCACCTCCACGACAACCGTTACTACCACCTCCACGACAACCGTTGCTACCACCTCCACGACAAACGTTACTACCACCTCCAAGACAACCGTTGCTACCACCTCCACGACAACCGTTACTACCACCTCCACGACAACCGTTACTACCACCTCCACGACAACCGTTGCTACCACCTCCACGACAACCGTTACTACCACCTCCACGACAACCGTTGCTACCACCTCCACGACAACCGTTGCTACCACCTCCACGACAACCGCTACTACACCTCCACCACAACCGTTACTACCACCTCCACGACAACCGTTGCTACCACCTCCACGAAAACCGTTACTACCACCTCCATGACAACCGTTGCTACCACCTCCACGACAACCGTTACTACCACCTCCACGACAACCGTTACTACCACCTCCATGACAACCGTTGCTACCACCTCCACGACAACCGTTACTACCACCTCCACGACAACCGTTACTACCACATCCACGACAACCGTTACTACCACCTGCACGACAACCGTTACTACTACCTCAACGACAACCCTTGCTTCTACCTCCACGACAACCGTTGCTACTACCGGCAAGACAACCCTTGCTATTACCTCCACGACAACCGTTACTACTACCTCCACGACAACCGTTACTACTACCTCCACGACAACCGTTGCTACTACCTCCACGACAACCCTTGCTACTACCACCACAACCGTTACTACTACCTCCACGACAACCGTTACTACTACCTCCACGACAACCGTTACTACTACCTCCACGACAACCGTTACTACTACCTCCACGACCACCCTTGCTACTACCTCCACGACATCCGTTACTACTACCTCCACGACAACCGTTACTACTACCTCCACGACAACCGTTGCTACTACCTCCACAACAACCGTTACTACTACCTCCACGACAACCGTTGCTACCACCTCCACGACAACCGTTACTACCACCTCCACGACAACGGTTGCTACCACCTCCACGACAACCGTTCCTACCACTTCCACGACAACCGTTACTACCATCTCCACGACAACCGTTAGTACCGTCTCCACGACAACCCTTGCTACTACTTCCACGACAACCGTTACTACCACCTCCACGACAACCGTTACTACCACATCCACGACAACCGTTGCTACCACCTCCATGACAACCGTTCCTACCACCTCCATGACAACCGTTGCTACCACCTCCATGACAACCGTTGCTACCTACCTCCACGACAACCGTTAGTACCACCTCCACGACAACCGTTACTACTACCTCCATGACAACCATTGCTACCATCTCCACGACAACCGTTACTACCACCTCCACGACAACCGTTACTACCACATCCACGACAACCGTTACTACCACCTGCACGACAACCGTTACTACCACCTCCACGACAACCCTTACTACCACCTCCACGACAACCGTTACTACCACCTCCACGACAACCGTTACTACCACCTCCACGACAACCGTTACTACCACCTCCACGACAACCCTTGCTACTAACTCCACGACAACCGTTACTACCACCTCCACGACAACCGTTGCTACCACCTCCACGACAACCGTTACTACCACCTCCACGACAACCGTTGCTACCACCTCCACGACAAACGCTGCTACCACCTCCACAACCGTTGCTACCACCTCCACGACAACCGTTACTACCACCTCCACGACAACCGTTACTACCACCTCCACGGCAAACGTTGCTACCACCTCCACAACCGTTACTACCACCTCCACGACAACCGTTGCTACCACCTCCACGACAACCGTTACTACACCTCCACGACAACCGTTACTACCACCTCCACGAGTACCGTTGCTACCACCTCCACGACAACCGTCACTACACCTCCACGACAACCCTTGCTACTACCTCCACGACAAACGTTACTACCTGCTCCACGACAACCGCTACCAGCACCTGCACAACCGATACCACCATCTCCACGACAACCGTTACCACCACCTCCACGACAACCCTTGCTACTACCTCCACGACAAACGTTACTACCTGCTCCACGACAACCATTACTACCACCTGCACGACAACCGTTACCACCATCTCCACGACAACCGTTACCAGCACCTGCACGACAACCGTTACCACCATCTCCACATCAACCGTTACTACGCATCTCCACGACAACCGTTACTACCACCTCCACGGCACCTTTACCAGCACCTGCACGACAACCGTTACCACCATCTCCACGACAACCGTTACTACCACCTCCACGACAACCTTTACCAGCACATGCACGACAACCGTTACTACGACCTCCAAGACAACCTTTACCACCATCTCCACGACAACCGTTACTACCATCTCCAAGACAACCTTTACCACCATCTCCACGACAACCGTTACTACCACCTCCACGACAACCTTTACCACCATCTCCACGACAACCGTTACTACCATCTCCACGACAACCTTTACCAGCACCTGCACGACAACCGTTACCACCATCTCCACGACAACCGTTACTACCACCTCCACGACAACCCTTACTACCACCTCCACGACAACCGTTAGTACCACCTGCACGACAACCGTTACTACCACCTCCACGACAACCGTTACTACCACCTCCACGACAACCGTTACTACCAACTCCACGACAACCGTTGCTACTACCTCCACGACAAACGTTACTACCACCTCCACGACAACCGTTACTACCACCTCCACGACAACCGTTACTACCACCTCCACGACAACCGTTACTACCACCTCCACGACAACCCTTGCTACTACCTCCACGACAACCCTTGCTACTACCTCCACGACAACCGTTACTACCACCTCCACGACAACCCTTGCTACAACCTCCACGACAACCGTTACTACCACCTCCACGACAACCGTTGCTACCACCCCCACGACAACCGTTACTACCACCTCCACGACAACCGTTGCTACCACCTCCACGACAACCGTTACTACCACCTCCACGACAAACGTTACTACCACCTCCACGAAAACCGTTACTACCACCTCCACGACAACCCTTACTACCACCTCCACGACAACCGTTAGTACCACCTGCACGACAACCGTTACTACCACCTCCACGACAACCGTTACTACCACCTCCACGACAACCGTTACTACCAACTCCACGACAACCGTTGTTACTACCTCCACGACAAACGTTACTACCACCTCCACGACAACCGTTACTACCACCTCCACGACAACCGTTACTACCACCTCCACGACAACCCTTGCTACTACCTCCACGACAACCCTTGCTACTACCTCCACGACAACCCTTGCTACTACCTCCACGACAACCGTTACTACCACCTCCACGACAACCCTTGCTAATACCTCCACGACAACCGTTACTACCACCTCCACGACAACCGTTGCTACCACCTCCACGACAACCGTTACTACCACCTCCACGACAACCGTTACTACCACCTCCACGACAACCGTTACTACCACCTCCACGACAAACGTTACTACCACCTGCACGACAACCGTTACTACCACCTCCACGACAACTGTTACTACCACCTCCACGACAACCGTTGCTACCACCTCCACGACAAACGTTACTACCACCTCCACGACAACCGTTGCTACCACCTCCACGACAACCGTTACTACCACCTCCACGACAAACGTTACTACCACCTCCACGACAACCGTTACTACCACCTCCACGACAACCGTTACTACCACCTCCACGACAACCGTTACTACCACCTCCACGACAACCGTTACTACCACCTCCACGACAACCGTTGCTACCACCTCCACGAAAACCGTTACTACCACCTCCATGACAACCGTTGCTACCACCTCCACGACAACCGTTACTACCACCTCCACGACAACCGTTACTACCACCTCCATGACAACCATTGCTACCACCTCCACGACAACCGTTACTACCACCTCCACGACAACCGTTACTACCACCTCCACGACAACCGTTACTACCACATCCACGACAACCGTTACTACCACCTGCACGACAACCGTTACTACTACCTCAACGACAACCCTTGCTACTACCTCCACGACAACCGTTGCTACTACCGGCAAGACAACCCTTGCTATTACCTCCACGACAACCGTTACTACTACCTCCACAACCGTTACTACTACCTCCACGACAACCGTTGCTACTACCTCCACGACAACCCTTGCTACTACCACCACAACCGTTACTACTACCTCCACGACAACCGTTACTACTACCTCCACGACAACCGTTACTACTACCTCCACGACAACTCTTACTACCACCTCCACGACAACCGTTACTACTACCTCCACGACAACCCTTACTACTACCTCCACGACAACCGTTACTACTACCTCCACGACAACCGTTACTACTACCTCCACGACAACCGTTACTACTACCTCCACGACCACCCTTGCTACTACCTCCACGACATCCGTTACTACTACCTCCACGACAACCGTTACTACTACCTCCACGACAACCGTTGCTACTACCTCCACAACAACCGTTACTACTACCTCCACGACAACCGTTGCTACCACCTCCACGACAACCGTTACTACCACCTCCACGACAACGGTTGCTACCACCTCCACGACAACCGTTCCTACCACCTCCACGACAACCGTTACTACCATCTCCACGACAACCGTTAGTACCGTCTCCACGACAACCCTTGCTACTACCTCCACGACAACCGTTACTACCACCTCCACGACAACCATTGCTACCACCTCCACGACAAACGTTACTACCTTCTCCACGACAACCGTTGCTACCACCTCCACGACAACCGTTATTACCACCTCCACGACAACCGTTGCTACCACCTCCACGACAACCGTTACTACCACCTCCATGACAACCGTTGCTACCAACCTCCACGACAACCGTTACTACCACCTCCACGACAACCGTTACTACCACCTCCATGACAACCATTGCTACCATCTCCACGACAACCGTTACTACCACCTCCACGACAACCGTTACTACCACATCCACGACAACCGTTACTACCACCTGCACGACAACCGTTACTACCACCTCCACGACAACCGTTACTACCACCTCCACGACAACCCTTACTACCACCTCCACGACAACCGTTACTACCACCTCCACGGCAAACGTTGCTACCACCTCCACGACAACCGTTACTACCACCTCCACGACAACCGTTGCTACCACCTCCACGACAACCGTTGCTACCACCTCCACGACAACCGTTACTACACCTCCACGACAACCGTTACTACCACCTCCACGACAACCGTTGCTACCACCTCCACGACAACCGTTGCTACCACCTCCATGACAACCGTTGCTACCACCTCCATGACAACCGTTGCTACCAACCTCCACGACAACCGTTACTACCACCTCCACGACAACCGTTACTACCACCTCCATGACAACCATTGCTACCATCTCCACGACAACCGTTACTACCACCTCCACAACCCTTACTACCACATCCACGACAACCGTTACTACCACCTGCACGACAACCGTTACTACCACCTCCACGACAACCGTTACTACCACCTCCACGACAACCCTTACTACCACCTCCACGACAACCGTTACTACCACCTCCACGACAACCGTTACTACCACCTCCACGACAACCGTTACTACCATCTCCACGACAACCCTTGCTACCACCTCCACTACAACCGTTACTACCACCTCCACGACAACCGTTGCTACCACCTCCACGACAACGGTTGCTACCACCTCCACGACAACCGTTACTACACCTCCACGACAACCGTTACTACCACCTCCACGAGTACCGTTGCTACCACCTCCACGACAACCGTCGCTACACCTCCACGACTACCCTTGCTACTACCTCCACGACAAACGTTACTACCTGCTCCACGACAACCGCTACCAGCACCTGCACAACCGTTACCACCATCTCCACGACAACCGTTACCACCACCTCCACGACAACCCTTGCTACTACCTCCACGACAAACGTTACTACCTGCTCCACGACAACCATTACTACCACCTGCACGACAACCGTTACCACCATCTCCACGACAACCGTTACCAGCACCTGCACGACAACCGTTACCACCATCTCCACATCAACCATTACTACGCATCTCCACGACAACCGTTACTACCACCTCCACGGCACCTTTACCAGCACCTGCACGACAACCGTTACCACCATCTCCACGACAACCGTTAGTACCACCTCCACGACCTTTACCAGCACCTGCACGACAACCGTTACTACCACCTCCAAGACAACCTTTACCACCATCTCCACGACAACCGTTACTACCATCTCCAAGACAACCTTTACCACCATCTCCACGACAACCGTTACTACCACCTCCACGACAACCTTTACCACCATCTCCACGACAACCGTTACTACTATCTCCACGACAACCTTTACCAGCACCTGCACGACAACCGTTACCACCATCTCCACGACAACCGTTACTACCACCTCCACGACAACCCTTACTACCACCTCCACGACAACCGTTAGTACCACCTGCACGACAACCGTTACTACCACCTCCACGACAACCGTTACTACCACCTCCACGACAACCGTTACTACCAACTCCACGACAACCGTTGCTACTACCTCAACGACAAACGTTACGACCACCTCCACGACAACCGTTACTACCACCTCCACGACAACCGTTACTACCACCTCCACGACAACCGTTACTACCACCTCCACGACAACCCTTGCTACTACCTCCACGACAACCCTTGCTACTACCTCCACGACAACCGTTACTACCACCTCCACGACAACCCTTGCTACAACCTCCACGACAACCATTACTACCACCTCCACGACAACCGTTGCTACCACCCCCACGACAACCGTTACTACCACCTCCACGACAACCGTTGCTACCACCTCCACGACAAACGTTACTACCTTCTCCACGACAACCGTTGCTACCACCTCCACGACAACTGTTACTACCACCTCCACGACAACCGTTACTACCACCTCCACGACAACCGTTGCTACCACCTCCACGACAACCGATTCTACCACCTCCACGACAACCGTTGCTACCACCTCCACGACAACCGTTACTACCACCTCCGCGACAACCGTTACTACCACCTGCACGACAACCGTTATTACCACCTCCACGACAACCCTTACTACCACCTCCACGACAACCGTTACTACCACCTCCACGACAACCGTTACTACCACCTGCACGACAACCGTTACTACCACCTCCACGACAACCGTTACTACCACCCCCACGACAAGCGTTACTACCACCCCCACGACAACCGTTACTACCACCTCCACGACAACCGTTGCTACCACCTCCACGACAACCGTTACTACCACCTCCACGACAAACGCTACTACCACCTCCACGACAACCCTTACTACCACCTCCACGACAACCGTTACTACCACCTCCACGGCAAACGTTGCTACCACCTCCACGACAACCGTTACTACCACCTCCACGACAACCGTTGCTACCACCTCCACGACAACCGTTGCTACCACCTCCACGACAACCGTTCTACACCTCCACGACAACCGTTACTACCACCTCCACGACAACCGTTGCTACCACCTCCACGACAAACGTTGCTACCACCTCCACAACCGTTGCTACCACCTCCACGACAACCGTTACTACCACCTCCACGACAACCGTTACTACCACCTCCACGGCAAACGTTGCTACCACCTCCACGACAACCGTTACTACCACCTCCACGACAAACGTTGCTACCACCTCCACGACAACCGTTACTACCACCTCTACGACAACCGTTGCTACCACCTCCACGACAACCGTTACTACCACCTCCACGACAACCGTTGCTACCAACCTCCACGACAACCGTTACTACCACCTCCACGACAACCGTTACTACCACCTCCATGACAACCATTGCTACCATCTCCACGACAACCGTTACTACCACCTCCACGACAACCGTTACTACCACATCCACGACAACCGTTACTACCACCTGCACGACAACCGTTACTACCACCTCCACGACAACTTTTACTACCACCTCCACGACAACCCTTACTACCACCTCCACGACAACCGTTACTACCACCTCCACGACAACCGTTACTACCACCTCCACGACAACCGTTACTGCCACCTCCACGACAACCCTTGCTACTAACTCCACGACAACCTTAACTACCACCTCCACGACCACCGTTGCTACCACCTCCACGACAACCGTTACTACCACCTCCACGACAACCGTTGCTACCACCTCCACGACAAACGCTGCTACCACCTCCACAACCGTTGCTACCACCTCCACGACAACCGTTACTACCACCTCCACGACAACCGTTACTACCACCTCCACGGCAAACGTTGCTACCACCTCCACGACAACCGTTACTACCACCTCCACGACAACCGTTGCTACCACCTCCACGACAACCGTTGCTACCACCTCCACGACAACCGTTACTACACCTCCACGACAACCGTTACTGCCACCTCCACGAGTACCGTTGCTACCACCTCCACGACAACCGTCACTACACCTCCACGACAACCCTTGCTACTACCTCCACGACAAACGTTACTACCTGCTCCACGACAACCGATACCAGCACCTGCACAACCGTTCCCACCATCTCCACGACAACCGTTACCACCACCTCCACGACAACCCTTGCTACTACCTCCACGACAAACGTTACTACCTGCTCCACGACAACCATTACTACCACCTGCACGACAACCGTTACCACCATCTCCACGACAACCGTTACCAGCACCTGCACGACAACCGTTACCACCATCTCCACATCAACCATTACTACGCATCTCCACGACAACCGTTACTACCACCTCCACGGCACCTTTACCAGCACCTGCACGACAACCGTTACCACCATCTCCACGACAACCGTTACTACCACCTCCACGACAACCTTTACCAGCACCTGCACGACAACCGTTACTACGACCTCCAAGACAACCTTTACCACCATCTCCACGACAACCGTTACTACCATCTCCAAGACAACCTTTACCACCATCTCCACGACAACCGTTACTACCACCTCCAAGACAACCTTTACCACCATCTCCACGACAACCGTTACTACCATCTCCACGACAACCTTTACCAGCACCTGCACGACAACCGTTACCACCATCTCCACGACAACCGTTACTACCACCTCCACGACAACCCTTACTACCACCTCCACGACAACCGTTACTACCACCTCCACGACAACCGTTGCTACCACCTCCACGACAACCGTTGCTACCACCTCCACGACAACCGTTACTACACCTCCACGACAACCGTTACTACCACCTCCACGACAACCGTTGCTACCACCTCCACGACAACCGTTGCTACCACCTCCATGACAACCGTTGCTACCACCTCCATGACAACCGTTGCTACCAACCTCCACGACAACCGTTACTACCACCTCCACGACAACCGTTACTACCACCTCCATGACAACCATTGCTACCATCTCCACGACAACCGTTACTACCACCTCCACAACCCTTACTACCACATCCACGACAACCGTTACTACCACCTGCACGACAACCGTTACTACCACCTCCACGACAACCGTTACTACCACCTCCACGACAACCCTTACTACCACCTCCACGACAACCGTTACTACCACCTCCACAACCGTTACTACCACCTCCACGACAACCGTTACTACCATCTCCACGACAACCCTTGCTACCACCTCCACTACAACCGTTACTACCACCTCCACGACAACCGTTGCTACCACCTCCACGACAACGGTTGCTACCACCTCCACGACAACCGTTACTACACCTCCACGACAACCGTTACTACCACCTCCACGAGTACCGTTGCTACCACCTCCACGACAACCGTCGCTACACCTCCACGACTACCCTTGCTACTACCTCCACGACAAACGTTACTACCTGCTCCACGACAACCGCTACCAGCACCTGCACAACCGTTACCACCATCTCCACGACAACCGTTACCACCACCTCCACGACAACCCTTGCTACTACCTCCACGACAAACGTTACTACCTGCTCCACGACAACCATTACTACCACCTGCACGACAACCGTTACCACCATCTCCACGACAACCGTTACCAGCACCTGCACGACAACCGTTACCACCATCTCCACATCAACCATTACTACGCATCTCCACGACAACCGTTACTACCACCTCCACGGCACCTTTACCAGCACCTGCACGACAACCGTTACCACCATCTCCACGACAACCGTTAGTACCACCTCCACGACCTTTACCAGCACCTGCACGACAACCGTTACTACCACCTCCAAGACAACCTTTACCACCATCTCCACGACAACCGTTACTACCATCTCCAAGACAACCTTTACCACCATCTCCACGACAACCGTTACTACCACCTCCACGACAACCTTTACCACCATCTCCACGACAACCGTTACTACTATCTCCACGACAACCTTTACCAGCACCTGCACGACAACCGTTACCACCATCTCCACGACAACCGTTACTACCACCTCCACGACAACCCTTACTACCACCTCCACGACAACCGTTAGTACCACCTGCACGACAACCGTTACTACCACCTCCACGACAACCGTTACTACCACCTCCACGACAACCGTTACTACCAACTCCACGACAACCGTTGCTACTACCTCAACGACAAACGTTACGACCACCTCCACGACAACCGTTACTACCACCTCCACGACAACCGTTACTACCACCTCCACGACAACCGTTACTACCACCTCCACGACAACCCTTGCTACTACCTCCACGACAACCCTTGCTACTACCTCCACGACAACCGTTACTACCACCTCCACGACAACCCTTGCTACAACCTCCACGACAACCATTACTACCACCTCCACGACAACCGTTGCTACCACCCCCACGACAACCGTTACTACCACCTCCACGACAACCGTTGCTACCACCTCCACGACAAACGTTACTACCTTCTCCACGACAACCGTTGCTACCACCTCCACGACAACTGTTACTACCACCTCCACGACAACCGTTACTACCACCTCCACGACAACCGTTGCTACCACCTCCACGACAACCGATTCTACCACCTCCACGACAACCGTTGCTACCACCTCCACGACAACCGTTACTACCACCTCCGCGACAACCGTTACTACCACCTGCACGACAACCGTTATTACCACCTCCACGACAACCCTTACTACCACCTCCACGACAACCGTTACTACCACCTCCACGACAACCGTTACTACCACCTGCACGACAACCGTTACTACCACCTCCACGACAACCGTTACTACCACCCCCACGACAAGCGTTACTACCACCCCCACGACAACCGTTACTACCACCTCCACGACAACCGTTGCTACCACCTCCACGACAACCGTTACTACCACCTCCACGACAAACGTTACTACCACCTCCACGACAACCCTTACTACCACCTCCACGACAACCGTTACTACCACCTCCACGGCAAACGTTGCTACCACCTCCACGACAACCGTTACTACCACCTCCACGACAACCGTTGCTACCACCTCCACGACAACCGTTGCTACCACCTCCACGACAACCGTTCTACACCTCCACGACAACCGTTACTACCACCTCCACGACAACCGTTGCTACCACCTCCACGACAAACGTTGCTACCACCTCCACAACCGTTGCTACCACCTCCACGACAACCGTTACTACCACCTCCACGACAACCGTTACTACCACCTCCACGGCAAACGTTGCTACCACCTCCACGACAACCGTTACTACCACCTCCACGACAAACGTTGCTACCACCTCCACGACAACCGTTACTACCACCTCTACGACAACCGTTGCTACCACCTCCACGACAACCGTTACTACCACCTCCACGACAACCGTTGCTACCAACCTCCACGACAACCGTTACTACCACCTCCACGACAACCGTTACTACCACCTCCATGACAACCATTGCTACCATCTCCACGACAACCGTTACTACCACCTCCACGACAACCGTTACTACCACATCCACGACAACCGTTACTACCACCTGCACGACAACCGTTACTACCACCTCCACGACAACTTTTACTACCACCTCCACGACAACCCTTACTACCACCTCCACGACAACCGTTACTACCACCTCCACGACAACCGTTACTACCACCTCCACGACAACCGTTACTACCACCTCCACGACAACCCTTGCTACTAACTCCACGACAACCTTAACTACCACCTCCACGACCACCGTTGCTACCACCTCCACGACAACCGTTACTACCACCTCCACGACAACCGTTGCTACCACCTCCACGACAAACGCTGCTACCACCTCCACAACCGTTGCTACCACCTCCACGACAACCGTTACTACCACCTCCACGACAACCGTTACTACCACCTCCACGGCAAACGTTGCTACCACCTCCACGACAACCGTTACTACCACCTCCACGACAACCGTTGCTACCACCTCCACGACAACCGTTGCTACCACCTCCACGACAACCATTACTACACCTCCACGACAACCGTTACTGCCACCTCCACGAGTACCGTTACTACCACCTCCACGACAACCGTTACTACCACCTCCACGGCAAACGTTGCTACCACCTCCACGACAACCGTTACTACCACCTCCACGACAACCGTTACTACCACCTCCACGACAACCGTTACTACCACCTCCACGACAACCGTTACTACCACCTCCACGACAACCGTTGCTACCACCTCCACGAAAACCGTTACTACCACCTCCATGACAACCGTTGCTACCACCTCCACGACAACCGTTACTACCACCTCCACGACAACCGTTACTACCACCTCCATGACAACCATTGCTACCACCTCCACGACAACCGTTACTACCACCTCCACGACAACCGTTACTACCACCTCCACGACAACCGTTACTACCACATCCACGACAACCGTTACTACCACCTGCACGACAACCGTTACTACTACCTCAACGACAACCCTTGCTACTACCTCCACGACAACCGTTGCTACTACCGGCAAGACAACCCTTGCTATTACCTCCACGACAACCGTTACTACTACCTCCACAACCGTTACTACTACCTCCACGACAACCGTTGCTACTACCTCCACGACAACCCTTGCTACTACCACCACAACCGTTACTACTACCTCCACGACAACCGTTACTACTACCTCCACGACAACCGTTACTACTACCTCCACGACAACTCTTACTACCACCTCCACGACAACCGTTACTACTACCTCCACGACAACCCTTACTACTACCTCCACGACAACCGTTACTACTACCTCCACGACAACCGTTACTACTACCTCCACGACAACCGTTACTACTACCTCCACGACCACCCTTGCTACTACCTCCACGACATCCGTTACTACTACCTCCACGACAACCGTTACTACTACCTCCACGACAACCGTTGCTACTACCTCCACAACAACCGTTACTACTACCTCCACGACAACCGTTGCTACCACCTCCACGACAACCGTTACTACCACCTCCACGACAACGGTTGCTACCACCTCCACGACAACCGTTCCTACCACCTCCACGACAACCGTTACTACCATCTCCACGACAACCGTTAGTACCGTCTCCACGACAACCCTTGCTACTACCTCCACGACAACCGTTACTACCACCTCCACGACAACCATTGCTACCACCTCCACGACAAACGTTACTACCTTCTCCACGACAACCGTTGCTACCACCTCCACGACAACCGTTATTACCACCTCCACGACAACCGTTGCTACCACCTCCACGACAACCGTTACTACCACCTCCATGACAACCGTTGCTACCAACCTCCACGACAACCGTTACTACCACCTCCACGACAACCGTTACTACCACCTCCATGACAACCATTGCTACCATCTCCACGACAACCGTTACTACCACCTCCACGACAACCGTTACTACCACATCCACGACAACCGTTACTACCACCTGCACGACAACCGTTACTACCACCTCCACGACAACCGTTACTACCACCTCCACGACAACCCTTACTACCACCTCCACGACAACCGTTACTACCACCTCCACGGCAAACGTTGCTACCACCTCCACGACAACCGTTACTACCACCTCCACGACAACCGTTGCTACCACCTCCACGACAACCGTTGCTACCACCTCCACGACAACCGTTACTACACCTCCACGACAACCGTTACTACCACCTCCACGACAACCGTTGCTACCACCTCCACGACAACCGTTGCTACCACCTCCATGACAACCGTTGCTACCACCTCCATGACAACCGTTGCTACCAACCTCCACGACAACCGTTACTACCACCTCCACGACAACCGTTACTACCACCTCCATGACAACCATTGCTACCATCTCCACGACAACCGTTACTACCACCTCCACAACCCTTACTACCACATCCACGACAACCGTTACTACCACCTGCACGAAACCGTTACTACCACCTCCACGACAACCCTTACTACCACCTCCACGACAACCGTTACTACCACCTCCACGACAACCGTTACTACCACCTCCACGACAACCGTTACTACCATCTCCACGACAACCCTTGCTACCACCTCCACTACAACCGTTACTACCACCTCCACGACAACCGTTGCTACCACCTCCACGACAACGGTTGCTACCACCTCCACGACAACCGTTACTACACCTCCACGACAACCGTTACTACCACCTCCACGAGTACCGTTGCTACCACCTCCACGACAACCGTCGCTACACCTCCACGACTACCCTTGCTACTACCTCCACGACAAACGTTACTACCTGCTCCACGACAACCGCTACCAGCACCTGCACAACCGTTACCACCATCTCCACGACAACCGTTACCACCACCTCCACGACAACCCTTGCTACTACCTCCACGACAAACGTTACTACCTGCTCCACGACAACCATTACTACCACCTGCACGACAACCGTTACCACCATCTCCACGACAACCGTTACCAGCACCTGCACGACAACCGTTACCACCATCTCCACATCAACCATTACTACGCATCTCCACGACAACCGTTACTACCACCTCCACGGCACCTTTACCAGCACCTGCACGACAACCGTTACCACCATCTCCACGACAACCGTTAGTACCACCTCCACGACCTTTACCAGCACCTGCACGACAACCGTTACTACCACCTCCAAGACAACCTTTACCACCATCTCCACGACAACCGTTACTACCATCTCCAAGACAACCTTTACCACCATCTCCACGACAACCGTTACTACCACCTCCACGACAACCTTTACCACCATCTCCACGACAACCGTTACTACTATCTCCACGACAACCTTTACCAGCACCTGCACGACAACCGTTACCACCATCTCCACGACAACCGTTACTACCACCTCCACGACAACCCTTACTACCACCTCCACGACAACCGTTAGTACCACCTGCACGACAACCGTTACTACCACCTCCACGACAACCGTTACTACCACCTCCACGACAACCGTTACTACCAACTCCACGACAACCGTTGCTACTACCTCAACGACAAACGTTACGACCACCTCCACGACAACCGTTACTACCACCTCCACGACAACCGTTACTACCACCTCCACGACAACCGTTACTACCACCTCCACGACAACCCTTGCTACTACCTCCACGACAACCCTTGCTACTACCTCCACGACAACCGTTACTACCACCTCCACGACAACCCTTGCTACAACCTCCACGACAACCATTACTACCACCTCCACGACAACCGTTGCTACCACCCCCACGACAACCGTTACTACCACCTCCACGACAACCGTTGCTACCACCTCCACGACAAACGTTACTACCTTCTCCACGACAACCGTTGCTACCACCTCCACGACAACTGTTACTACCACCTCCACGACAACCGTTACTACCACCTCCACGACAACCGTTGCTACCACCTCCACGACAACCGATTCTACCACCTCCACGACAACCGTTGCTACCACCTCCACGACAACCGTTACTACCACCTCCGCGACAACCGTTACTACCACCTGCACGACAACCGTTATTACCACCTCCACGACAACCCTTACTACCACCTCCACGACAACCGTTACTACCACCTCCACGACAACCGTTACTACCACCTGCACGACAACCGTTACTACCACCTCCACGACAACCGTTACTACCACCCCCACGACAAGCGTTACTACCACCCCCACGACAACCGTTACTACCACCTCCACGACAACCGTTGCTACCACCTCCACGACAGCCGTTACTACCACCTCCACGACAAACGTTACTACCACCTCCACGACAACCCTTACTACCACCTCCACGACAACCGTTACTACCACCTCCACGGCAAACGTTGCTACCACCTCCACGACAACCGTTACTACCACCTCCACGACAACCGTTGCTACCACCTCCACGACAACCGTTGCTACCACCTCCACGACAACCGTTCTACACCTCCACGACAACCGTTACTACCACCTCCACGACAACCGTTGCTACCACCTCCACGACAAACGTTGCTACCACCTCCACAACCGTTGCTACCACCTCCACGACAACCGTTACTACCACCTCCACGACAACCGTTACTACCACCTCCACGGCAAACGTTGCTACCACCTCCACGACAACCGTTACTACCACCTCCACGACAAACGTTGCTACCACCTCCACGACAACCGTTACTACCACCTCTACGACAACCGTTGCTACCACCTCCACGACAACCGTTACTACCACCTCCACGACAACCGTTGCTACCAACCTCCACGACAACCGTTACTACCACCTCCACGACAACCGTTACTACCACCTCCATGACAACCATTGCTACCATCTCCACGACAACCGTTACTACCACCTCCACGACAACCGTTACTACCACATCCACGACAACCGTTACTACCACCTGCACGACAACCGTTACTACCACCTCCACGACAACTTTTACTACCACCTCCACGACAACCCTTACTACCACCTCCACGACAACCGTTACTACCACCTCCACGACAACCGTTACTACCACCTCCACGACAACCGTTACTGCCACCTCCACGACAACCCTTGCTACTAACTCCACGACAACCTTAACTACCACCTCCACGACCACCGTTGCTACCACCTCCACGACAACCGTTACTACCACCTCCACGACAACCGTTGCTACCACCTCCACGACAAACGCTGCTACCACCTCCACAACCGTTGCTACCACCTCCACGACAACCGTTACTACCACCTCCACGACAACCGTTACTACCACCTCCACGGCAAACGTTGCTACCACCTCCACGACAACCGTTACTACCACCTCCACGACAACCGTTGCTACCACCTCCACGACAACCGTTGCTACCACCTCCACGACAACCGTTACTACACCTCCACGACAACCGTTACTGCCACCTCCACGAGTACCGTTGCTACCACCTCCACGACAACCGTCACTACACCTCCACGACAACCCTTGCTACTACCTCCACGACAAACGTTACTACCTGCTCCACGACAACCGATACCAGCACCTGCACAACCGTTCCCACCATCTCCACGACAACCGTTACCACCACCTCCACGACAACCCTTGCTACTACCTCCACGACAAACGTTACTACCTGCTCCACGACAACCATTACTACCACCTGCACGACAACCGTTACCACCATCTCCACGACAACCGTTACCAGCACCTGCACGACAACCGTTACCACCATCTCCACATCAACCATTACTACGCATCTCCACGACAACCGTTACTACCACCTCCACGGCACCTTTACCAGCACCTGCACGACAACCGTTACCACCATCTCCACGACAACCGTTACTACCACCTCCACGACAACCTTTACCAGCACCTGCACGACAACCGTTACTACGACCTCCAAGACAACCTTTACCACCATCTCCACGACAACCGTTACTACCATCTCCAAGACAACCTTTACCACCATCTCCACGACAACCGTTACTACCACCTCCAAGACAACCTTTACCACCATCTCCACGACAACCGTTACTACCATCTCCACGACAACCTTTACCAGCACCTGCACGACAACCGTTACCACCATCTCCACGACAACCGTTACTACCACCTCCACGACAACCCTTACTACCACCTCCACGACAACCGTTACTACCACCTCCACGACAACCGTTGCTACCACCTCCACGACAACCGTTGCTACCACCTCCACGACAACCGTTACTACACCTCCACGACAACCGTTACTACCACCTCCACGACAACCGTTGCTACCACCTCCACGACAACCGTTGCTACCACCTCCATGACAACCGTTGCTACCACCTCCATGACAACCGTTGCTACCAACCTCCACGACAACCGTTACTACCACCTCCACGACAACCGTTACTACCACCTCCATGACAACCATTGCTACCATCTCCACGACAACCGTTACTACCACCTCCACAACCCTTACTACCACATCCACGACAACCGTTACTACCACCTGCACGACAACCGTTACTACCACCTCCACGACAACCGTTACTACCACCTCCACGACAACCCTTACTACCACCTCCACGACAACCGTTACTACCACCTCCACAACCGTTACTACCACCTCCACGACAACCGTTACTACCATCTCCACGACAACCCTTGCTACCACCTCCACTACAACCGTTACTACCACCTCCACGACAACCGTTGCTACCACCTCCACGACAACGGTTGCTACCACCTCCACGACAACCGTTACTACACCTCCACGACAACCGTTACTACCACCTCCACGAGTACCGTTGCTACCACCTCCACGACAACCGTCGCTACACCTCCACGACTACCCTTGCTACTACCTCCACGACAAACGTTACTACCTGCTCCACGACAACCGCTACCAGCACCTGCACAACCGTTACCACCATCTCCACGACAACCGTTACCACCACCTCCACGACAACCCTTGCTACTACCTCCACGACAAACGTTACTACCTGCTCCACGACAACCATTACTACCACCTGCACGACAACCGTTACCACCATCTCCACGACAACCGTTACCAGCACCTGCACGACAACCGTTACCACCATCTCCACATCAACCATTACTACGCATCTCCACGACAACCGTTACTACCACCTCCACGGCACCTTTACCAGCACCTGCACGACAACCGTTACCACCATCTCCACGACAACCGTTAGTACCACCTCCACGACCTTTACCAGCACCTGCACGACAACCGTTACTACCACCTCCAAGACAACCTTTACCACCATCTCCACGACAACCGTTACTACCATCTCCAAGACAACCTTTACCACCATCTCCACGACAACCGTTACTACCACCTCCACGACAACCTTTACCACCATCTCCACGACAACCGTTACTACTATCTCCACGACAACCTTTACCAGCACCTGCACGACAACCGTTACCACCATCTCCACGACAACCGTTACTACCACCTCCACGACAACCCTTACTACCACCTCCACGACAACCGTTAGTACCACCTGCACGACAACCGTTACTACCACCTCCACGACAACCGTTACTACCACCTCCACGACAACCGTTACTACCAACTCCACGACAACCGTTGCTACTACCTCAACGACAAACGTTACGACCACCTCCACGACAACCGTTACTACCACCTCCACGACAACCGTTACTACCACCTCCACGACAACCGTTACTACCACCTCCACGACAACCCTTGCTACTACCTCCACGACAACCCTTGCTACTACCTCCACGACAACCGTTACTACCACCTCCACGACAACCCTTGCTACAACCTCCACGACAACCATTACTACCACCTCCACGACAACCGTTGCTACCACCCCCACGACAACCGTTACTACCACCTCCACGACAACCGTTGCTACCACCTCCACGACAAACGTTACTACCTTCTCCACGACAACCGTTGCTACCACCTCCACGACAACTGTTACTACCACCTCCACGACAACCGTTACTACCACCTCCACGACAACCGTTGCTACCACCTCCACGACAACCGATTCTACCACCTCCACGACAACCGTTGCTACCACCTCCACGACAACCGTTACTACCACCTCCGCGACAACCGTTACTACCACCTGCACGACAACCGTTATTACCACCTCCACGACAACCCTTACTACCACCTCCACGACAACCGTTACTACCACCTCCACGACAACCGTTACTACCACCTGCACGACAACCGTTACTACCACCTCCACGACAACCGTTACTACCACCCCCACGACAAGCGTTACTACCACCCCCACGACAACCGTTACTACCACCTCCACGACAACCGTTGCTACCACCTCCACGACAACCGTTACTACCACCTCCACGACAAACGTTACTACCACCTCCACGACAACCCTTACTACCACCTCCACGACAACCGTTACTACCACCTCCACGGCAAACGTTGCTACCACCTCCACGACAACCGTTACTACCACCTCCACGACAACCGTTGCTACCACCTCCACGACAACCGTTGCTACCACCTCCACGACAACCGTTCTACACCTCCACGACAACCGTTACTACCACCTCCACGACAACCGTTGCTACCACCTCCACGACAAACGTTGCTACCACCTCCACAACCGTTGCTACCACCTCCACGACAACCGTTACTACCACCTCCACGACAACCGTTACTACCACCTCCACGGCAAACGTTGCTACCACCTCCACGACAACCGTTACTACCACCTCCACGACAAACGTTGCTACCACCTCCACGACAACCGTTACTACCACCTCTACGACAACCGTTGCTACCACCTCCACGACAACCGTTACTACCACCTCCACGACAACCGTTGCTACCAACCTCCACGACAACCGTTACTACCACCTCCACGACAACCGTTACTACCACCTCCATGACAACCATTGCTACCATCTCCACGACAACCGTTACTACCACCTCCACGACAACCGTTACTACCACATCCACGACAACCGTTACTACCACCTGCACGACAACCGTTACTACCACCTCCACGACAACTTTTACTACCACCTCCACGACAACCCTTACTACCACCTCCACGACAACCGTTACTACCACCTCCACGACAACCGTTACTACCACCTCCACGACAACCGTTACTACCACCTCCACGACAACCCTTGCTACTAACTCCACGACAACCTTAACTACCACCTCCACGACCACCGTTGCTACCACCTCCACGACAACCGTTACTACCACCTCCACGACAACCGTTGCTACCACCTCCACGACAAACGCTGCTACCACCTCCACAACCGTTGCTACCACCTCCACGACAACCGTTACTACCACCTCCACGACAACCGTTACTACCACCTCCACGGCAAACGTTGCTACCACCTCCACGACAACCGTTACTACCACCTCCACGACAACCGTTGCTACCACCTCCACGACAACCGTTGCTACCACCTCCACGACAACCATTACTACACCTCCACGACAACCGTTACTGCCACCTCCACGAGTACCGTTGCTACCACCTCCACGACAACCGTCACTACACCTCCACGACAACCCTTGCTACTACCTCCACGACAAACGTTACTACCTGCTCCACGACAACCGCTACCAGCACCTGCACAACCGTTCCCACCATCTCCACGACAACCGTTACCACCACCTCCACGACAACCCTTGCTACTACCTCCACGACAAACGTTACTACCTGCTCCACGACAACCATTACTACCACCTGCACGACAACCGTTACCACCATCTCCACGACAACCGTTACCAGCACCTGCACGACAACCGTTACCACCATCTCCACATCAACCATTACTACGCATCTCCACGACAACCGTTACTACCACCTCCACGGCACCTTTACCAGCACCTGCACGACAACCGTTACCACCATCTCCACGACAACCGTTACTACCACCTCCACGACAACCTTTACCAGCACCTGCACGACAACCGTTACTACGACCTCCAAGACAACCTTTACCACCATCTCCACGACAACCGTTACTACCATCTCCAAGACAACCTTTACCACCATCTCCACGACAACCGTTACTACCACCTCCAAGACAACCTTTACCACCATCTCCACGACAACCGTTACTACCATCTCCACGACAACCTTTACCAGCACCTGCACGACAACCGTTACCACCATCTCCACGACAACCGTTACTACCACCTCCACGACAACCCTTACTACCACCTCCACGACAACCGTTAGTACCACCTGCACGACAACCGTTACTACCACCTCCACGACAACCGTTACTACCACCTCCACGACAACCGTTACTACCAACTCCACGACAACCGTTGCTACTACCTCCACGACAAACGTTACTACCACCTCCACGACAACCGTTACTACCACCTCCACGACAACCGTTACTACCACCTCCACGACAACCCTTGCTACTACCTCCACGACAACCGTTACTACCACCTCCACGACAACCCTTGCTACAACCTCCACGACAACCGTTACTACCACCTCCACGACAACCGTTGCTACCACCCCCACGACAACCGTTACTACCACCTCCACGACAACCGTTGCTAGCACCTCCACGACAACCGTTACTACCACCTCCACGACAAACGTTACTACCACCTCCACGACAACCGTTACTACCACCTCCACGACAACCGTTACTACCACCTCCACGACAACCCTTACTACCACCTCCACGATAACCGTTAGTACCACCTGCACGACAACCGTTACTACCACCTCCACGACAACCGTTACTACCACCTCCACGACAAACGTTACTACCAACTCCACGACAACCGTTGCTACTACCTCCACGACAAACGTTACTACCACCTCCACGACAACCGTTACTACCACCTCCACGACAACCGTTACTACCACCTCCACGACAACCCTTGCTACTACCTCCACGACAACCCTTGCTACTACCTCCACGACAACCCTTGCTACTACCTCCACGACAACCGTTACTACCACCTCCATGACAACCCTTGCTAATACCTCCACGACAACCGTTACTACCACCTCCACGACAACCGTTACTACCACCTCCACGACAACCGTTACTACCACCTCCACGACAACCGTTACTACCACCTCCACGACAAACGTTACTACCACCTGCACGACAACCGTTACTACCACCTCCACGACAACCGTTACTACCACCTCCACGACAACCGTTGCTACCACCTCCACGACAAACGTTACTACCACCTCCACGACAACCGTTGCTACCACCTCCACGACAACCGTTACTACCACCTCCACGACAAACGTTACTACCACCTCCACGACAACCGTTACTACCACCTCCACGACAACCGTTACTACCACCTCCACGACAACCGTTACTACCACCTCCACGACAACCGTTACTACCACCTCCACGACAACCGTTGCTACCACCTCCACGACAAACGTTACTACCACCTCCAAGACAACCGTTGCTACCACCTCCACGACAACCGTTACTACCACCTCCACGACAACCGTTGCTACCACCTCCACGACAACCGTTGCTACCACCTCCACGACAACCGTTACCACCACCTCCACGACAACCGTTGCTACCACCTCCACGACAACCGTTGCTACCACCTCCACGACAACCGCTACTACACCTCCACGACAACCGTTACTACCACCTCCACGACAACCGTTGCTACCACCTCCACGAAAACCGTTACTACCACCTCCATGACAACCGTTGCTACCACCTCCACGACAACCGTTACTACCACCTCCACGACAACCGTTACTACCACCTCCATGGCAACCATTGCTACCACCTCCACGACAACCGTTACTACCACCTCCACGACAACCGTTACTACCACCTCCACGACAACCGTTACTACCACATCCACGACAACCGTTACTACCACCTGCACGACAACCGTTACTACTACCTCAACGACAACCCTTGCTACTACCTCCACGACAACCGTTGCTACTACCGGCAAGACAACCCTTGCTATTACCTCCACGACAACCGTTACTACTACCTCCACAACCGTTACTACTACCTCCACGACAACCGTTGCTACTACCTCCACGACAACCCTTGCTACTACCACCACAACCGTTACTACTACCTCCACGACAACCGTTACTACTACCTTCACGACAACCGTTACTACTACCTCCACGACAACCCTTACTACCACCTCCACGACAACCGTTACTACTACCTCCACGACAACCCTTACTACTACCTCCAAGACAACCGTTACTACTACCTCCACGACAACCGTTACTACTACCTCCACGACAACCGTTACTACTACCTCCACGACCACCCTTGCTACTACCTCCACGACAACCGTTGCTACTACCTCCAACACAACCGTTACTACTACCTCCACGACAACCGTTGCTACCACCTCCACGACAACCGTTACTACCACCTCCACGACAACGGTTGCTACCACCTCCACGACAACCGTTCCTACCACCTCCATGACAACCGTTACTACCTTCTCCACGACAACCGTTAGTACCGTCTCCACGACAACCCTTGCTACTACCTCCACGACAACCGTTACTACCACCTCCACAACAACCGTTACTACCACATCCACGACAACCGTTGCTACCACCTCCATGACAACCGTTGCTACCACCTCCATGACAACCGTTGCTACCAACCTCCACGACAACCGTTACTACCACCTCCACGACAACCGTTACTACCACCTCCATGACAACCATTGCTACCATGTCCACGACAACCGTTATACCACCTCCACAACCGTTACTACCACATCCACGACAACCGTTACTACCACCTGCACGACAACCGTTACTACCACCTCCACGACAACCGTTACTACCACCTCCACGACAACCCTTACTACCACCTCCACGACAACCGTTACTACCACCTCCACGACAACCGTTACTACCACCTCCACGACAACCGTTACTACCACCTCCACGACAACCCTTGCTACTAACTCCACAACAACCGTTACTACCACCTCCACGACAACCTTTGCTACCACCTCCACGACAACCGTTACTACCACCTCCACGACAACCGTTGCTACCACCTCCACGACAAACGTTGCTACCACCTCCACAACCGTTGCTACCACCTCCACGACAACCGTTACTACCACCTCCACGACAACCGTTACTACCACCTCCACGGCAAACGTTGCTACCACCTCCACGACAACCGTTACTACCACCTCCACGACAACCGTTGCTACCACCTCCACGACAACGGTTGCTACCACCTCCACGACAACCGTTACTACACCTCCACGACAACCGTTACTACCACCTCCACGAGTACCGTTGCTACCACCTCAACGACAACCGTCGCTACAGCTCCACGACAACCCTTGCTACTACCTCCACGACAAACGTTACTACCTGCTCCACGACAACCGCTACCAGCACCTGCACAACCATTACCACCATCTCCACGACAACCGTTACCACCACCTCCACGACAACCCTTGCTACTACCTCCACGACAAACGTTACTACCTGCTCCACGACAACCATTACTACCACCTGCACAACCTTTACCACCATCTCCACGACAACCGTTACTACCATCTCCAAGACAACCTTTACCACCATCTCCACGACAACCGTTACTACCACCTCCACGACAACCTTTACCACCATCTCCACGACAACCGTTACTACCATCTCCACGACAACCTTTACCAGCACCTGCACGACAACCGTTACCACCATCTCCACGACAACCGTTACTACCACCTCCACGACAACCCTTACTACCACCTCCACGACAACCGCTAGTACCACCTGCACGACAACCGTTACTACCACCTCCACGACAACCGTTACTACCACCTCCACGACAACCGTTACTACCAACTCCACGACAACCGTTGCTACTACCTCCACGACAAACGTTACTACCACCTCCACGACAACCGTTACTACCACCTCCACGACAACCGTTACTACCACCTCCACGACAACCCTTGCTACTACCTCCACGACAACCCTTGCTACTACCTCCACGACAACCGTTACTACCACCTCCACGACAACCCTTGCTACAACCTCCACGACAACCATTACTACCACCTCCACGACAACCGTTGCTACCACCCCCACGACAACCGTTACTACCACCTCCACGACAACCGTTGCTACCACCTCCACGACAACCGTTACTACCACCTCCACGACAACCGTTACTACCACCTCCACGACAACCGTTACTACCACCTCCACGACAACCGTTACTACCACCTCCACGACAACCGTTGCTACCACCTCCACGACAAACGTTACTACCTTCTCCACGACAACCGTTGCTACCACCTCCACGACAACCGTTACTACCACCTCCACGACAACCGTTACTACCACCTCCACGACAACCGTTGCTACCACCTCCACGACAACCGTTACTACCACCTCCACGACAACCGTTACTACCACCTCCACGACAACCGTTACTACCACCTCCACGACAACCGTTACTACCACCTCCACGACAACCGTTGCTACCACCTCCACGACAAACGTTACTACCTTCTCCACGACAACCGTTGCTACCACCTCCACGACAACCGTTACTACCACCTCCACGACAACCGTTGCTACCACCTCCACGACAACCGTTACTACCACCTCCAGGACAACCGTTGCTACCAACCTCCACGACAACCGTTACTACCACCTCCACGACAACCGTTACTACCACCTCCATGACAACCATTGCTACCATCTCCACGACAACCGTTACTACCACCTCCACGACAACCGTTACTACCACATCCACGACAACCGTTACTACCACCTGCACGACAACCGTTACTACCACCTCCACGACAACCGTTACTACCACCTCCACGACAACCCTTACTACCACCTCCACGACAACCGTTACTACCACCTCCACGGCAAACGTTGCTACCACCTCCACGACAACCGTTACTACCACCTCCACGACAACCGTTGCTACCACCTCCACGACAACCGTTACTACACCTCCACGACAACCGTTACTACCACCTCCACGATCACCGTTGCTACCACCTCCACGACAAACGTTGCTACCACCTCCACAACCGTTGCTACCACCTCCACGACAACCGTTACTACCACCTCCACGACAACCGTTACTACCACCTCCACGGCAAACGTTGCTACCACCTCCACGACAACCGTTACTACCACCTCCACGACAACCGTTGCTACCACCTCCACGACAACCGTTACTACCACCTCCACGACAACCGTTGCTACCACCTCCACGACAAACGTTGCTACCACCTCCACAACCGTTGCTACCACCTCCACGACAACCGTTACTACCACCTCCACGACAACCGTTACTACCACCTCCACGGCAAACGTTGCTACCACCTCCACGACAACCGTTACTGCCACCTCCACGACAACCGTTGCTACCACCTCCACGACAACCGTTGCTACCACCTCCACGACAACCGTTGCTACCACCTCCACGACAACCGTCACTACACCTCCACGACAACCCTTGCTACTACCTCCACGACAAACGTTACTACCTGCTCCACGACAACCGCTACCAGCACCTGCACAACCGTTACCACCATCTCCACGACAACCGTTACCACCACCTCCACGAGAACCCTTGCTACTACCTCCACGACAAACGTTACTACCTGCTCCACGACAACCATTACTACCAC
Organism: Tenodera sinensis; assembly: GCA_030765045.1. Taxonomy (NCBI): domain Eukaryota; kingdom Metazoa; phylum Arthropoda; class Insecta; order Mantodea; family Mantidae; genus Tenodera; species Tenodera sinensis. Next base: position 388,494,723 of record CM060964.1, read on the forward strand.
CTGCACGACAACCGTTACCACCATCTCCACGACAACCGTTACCAGCACCTGCACGACAACCGTTACCACCATCTCCACATCAACCATTACTACGCATCTCCACGACAACCGTTACTACCACCTCCACGGCAACTTTACCAGCACCTGCACGACAACCGTTACTACCACCTCCACGACAACCTTTACCAGCACCTGCACGACAACCGTTACTACCACCTCCAAGACAACCTTTACCACCATCTCCACGACAACCGTTACTACCATCTCCAAGACAACCTTTACCACCATCTCCACGACAACCGTTACTACCACCTCCACGACAACCGTTACTACCATCTCCACGACAACCGTTACTACCACCTCCACGACAACCTTTACCACCACCTCCACGACAACCGTTACTACCATCTCCAAGACAACCTTCACCTCCATCTCCACGACAACCGTTACTACCACCTCCACGACAACCATTACTACGCATCTCCACGACAACCGTTACTACCATCTCCAAGACAACCTTCACCTCCATCTCCACGACAACCGTTACTACCACCTCCACGACAACCTTTACCAGCACCTGCAAGACAACCGTTACCACCATCTCCACGACAACCATTACTACCACCTCCACGACAACCTTTACCAGCACCTTCAAGACAACCGTTACCACCATCTCCAAGACAACCGTTACTACCATCTCCACGACAACCTTTACCAGCACCTGCAAGACAACCGTTACCACCATCTCCACGACAACCGTTACTACCACCTCCACGACAACCTTTACCAGCACCTGCAAGACAACCGTTACCACCATCTCCACGACAACCGTTACTACCACCTCCACGACAACCTTTACCAGCACCTGCAAGATAACCGTTACCACCAACTCCACGACAACCGTTACTACCACCTCCACGACAACCGTTACTACCACCTCCACGACAACCGTTACTACCACCTCCACGACAACCGTTGCTACCACCTCCACGACAACCGTTACTACCACCTCCACGACAACCGTTGCTACCACCTCCACGACAACCGTTGCTACCACCTCCACGACAACCGCTACTACACCTCCACGACAACCGTTACTACCACCTCCACGACAACCGTTGCTACCACCTCCACGAAAACCGTTACTACCACCTCCATGACAACCGTTGCTACCACCTCCACGACACCCGTTACTACCACCTCCACGACAACCGTTACTACCACCTCCATGACAACCATTGCTACCACCTCCACGACAACCGTTACTACCACCTCCACGACAACCGTTACTACCACATCCACGACAACCGTTACTACCACCTGCACGACAACCGTTACTACTACCTCAACGACAACCCTTGCTACTACCTCCACGACAACCCTTGCTACTACCACCACAACCGTTACTACCACCTCCACGACAACCCTTACTACCACCTCCACGACAACCGTTACTACCACTTCCACGACAACCGTTACTACCACCTCCACGACAACCGTTACTACCACCTCCACGACAACCCTTGCTACTACCTCCACGACAACCGTTACTACCACCTCCACGACAACCGTTGCTACCACCTCCACGACAACCGTTACTACCACCTCCACGACAACCGTTGCTACCACCTCCACGACAACCATTGCTACCACCTCCACGACAACCGTTACTACACCTCCACGACAACCGTTACTACCACCTCCACGAGTACCGTTGCTACCACCTCCACGACAACCGTTACTACACCTCCACGACAACCCTTGCTACTACCTCCACGACAAACGTTACTACCTGCTCCACGACAACCGCTACCAGCACCTGCACAACCGTTACCACCATCTCCACGACAACCGTTACAACCACCTCCACGACAACCCTTGCTACTACCTCCAAGACAAACGTTACTACCTGCTCCACGACAACCATTACTACCACCTGCACGACAACCGTTACCACCATCTCCACGACAACCGTTACCAGCACCTGCACGACAACCGTTACCACCATCTCCACATCAACCATTACTACGCATCTCCACGACAACCGCTAATACCACCTCCACGGCAACCTTTACCAGCACCTGCACGACAACCGTTACCACCATCTCCACGACAACCGTTACTACCACCTCCACGACAACCTTTACCAGCACCTTTACGACAACCGTTACTACCACCTCCAAGACAACTTTTACCACCATCTCCACGACAACCGTTACTACCATCTCCAAGACAACCTTTACCACCATCTCCACGACAACCGTTACTACCACCTCCACGACAACCTTTACCACCATCTCCACGACAACCGTTACTACCATCTCCACGAAAACCTTTACCAGCACCTGCACGACAACCGTTACCACCATCTCCACGACAACCGTTACTACCACCTCCACGACAACCGTTACTACCACCTCCACGACAACCGTTGCTACTAGCTCCACGACAAACGTTACTACCACCTCCACGACAACCGGTACTACCACCTCCACGACAACCGTTACTACCACCTCCTAGACAACCGTTACTCCCACCTCCACGACAACCCTTGCTACTCCCTCCACGACAACCGTTACTACCACCTCCACGACAACCGTTACTACCACCTCCACCACAACCGTTACTACCACCTCCACGACAACCCTTACTACCACCTCCACGACAACCGCTACTACCACCTCCACGACAACCGTTACTACCACCTCCACGACAACCGTTACTACCACCTCCACGACAACCGTTGCTACTAGCTCCACGACAAAGGTTACTACCACCTCCACGACAACCGTTACTACCACCTCCACGACAACCGTTACTACCACCTCCTAGACAACCGTTACTACCACCTCCACGACAACCCTTGCTACTCCCTCCACGACAACCGTTCCTACCACCTCCACGACAACCGTTACTACCACCTCCACCACAACCGTTACTACCACCTCCACGACAACCCTTACTACCACCTCCACGACAACCGTTACTACCACCTCCACGACAACCGTTACTACCACCTCCACGACAACCGTTACTACCAGCTCCACGACAACCCTTGCTACTACCTCCACGACAACCGTTACTACCACCTTCACGACAACCGTTGCTACCACCTCCACGACAACCGTTACTACCACCTCCACGGCAAACGTTACTACCACCTGCACGACAACCGTTACTACCACCTCCACGACAACCGTTACTACCACCTCCACGACAACCGTTGCTACCACCTCCACGACAAACGTTACTACCACCTCCACGACAACCGTTGCTACCACCTCCACAACCGTTGCTACCACCTCCACGACAAACGTTACTACCAACTCCACGACAACCGTTACTACCACCTCCACGACAACCGTTACTACCACCTCCACGACAACCTTTGCTACCACCTCCACGACAAACGTTACTGCCACCGCCACGACAACCGTTGCTACCACCTCCACGACAACCGTTACTACCACCTCCACGACAACCGTTGCTACCACCTCCACGACAACCGTTGCTACCACCTCCACGACAACCGTTACTACCACCTCCACGACAACCGTTGCTACCACCTCCACGACAACCGTTGCTACCACCTCCACGACAACCGTTACAACACCTCCACGACAACCGTTACTACCACCTCCACGACAACCGTTGCTACCACCTCCACGACAACCGTTACTACCACCTCCACGACAACCCTTGCTACGACCTCTACGACAAACGTTACTACCTGCTCCACGACAACCGTTACCAGCACCTGCACAACCGTTACCACAATCTCCACGACAACCGTTGCTACCACCTCCACGACAAACGTTACTACCACCTCCACGACAACCGTTACTACCACCTCCACGACAACCGTTGCTACTACCTCCACGACAAACGTTACTACCACCTCCACGACAACCGTTACTACCACCTCCACGACAACCGTTACCAGCACCTGCACGACAACCGTTACCACCATCTCCTCGGCAACCATTACTACGCATCTCCACGACATCCGTTACTACCACCTCCACGGCAACCTTTACCAACACCTGCACGACAACCTTTACCACCATCTCCACGACAACCGTTACTACCACCTCCACGACAACCTTTACCAGCACCTGCACGACAACCGTTACCACCATCTCCAAGACAACCTTTACGACCACCTCCACGACAACCGTTACTACCATCTCCAAGACAACCGTTACCACCATCTCCACGACAACCGTTACGACCACCTCCACGACAACCGTTACTACCATCTCCAAGACAACCGTTACGACCACCTCCACGACAACCGTTACGACCACCTCCACAACCGTTACCACCATCTCCACGACAACCGTTACTACGCATCTCCACGACAATAGTTAGTACCATTTCCACGACAACCGTTACTACCACCTCCACGGCAACCGTTACTACTACCTCCACGACAACCGTTACTACTACCTCCCCGACAACCCTTGCTACCACCTCCACGACAACCGTTACTACCACCTCGACGACAACCGTTGCTACCACCTCCACGGCAACCGTTACTACCACCTCCACGGCAACCGTTACTACCACCTCCACGGCAACCGTTACTACCACCTCCACGGCAACCGTTACTACCACCTCCACGACAACCGTTACTACCACTTCCACGGAAACCGTTACTACCACCTCCACGGCAACCGTTACTACTACCTCCCCGACAACCCTTGCTACCACCTCCACGACAACCGTTACTACCACCTCCACGACAACCGTTGCTACCATCTCCACGACAACCGTTACTACCACCTCCACGACAACCCTTGCTACTACCTCCACGACAAACGTTACTACCTGCTCCACGACAACCGTTACCAGCACCTGCACGACAACCGTTACCACCATCTCCACGACAACCGTTACCACCACCTCCACGACAACCCTTGCTACTATCTCCACGAGAAACGTTACTACCTGCTCCACGACAACCGTTACTACCACCTGCACGACAACCGTTACCATCATCTCCACGACAACCGTTACCAGCACCTGCACGACAACCGTTACCACCATCTCCACGGCAACCATTACTACGCATCTCCACGACAACCGTTACTACCACCTCCACGGCAACCTTTACCAGCACCTGCACGACAACCGTTACCACCATCTCCACGACAACCGTTACGACCACCTCCACGACAACCTTTACCAGCACCTGCACGACAACAGTTACTACCACCTCCAAGACAAACTTTACCACCATCTCCACGACAACCGTTACTACCATCTCCAAGACAACCTTTACCACCATCTCCACGACAACCGTTACTACCACCTCCACGACAACCTTTACCACCATCTCCACGACAACCGTTACTACCACCTCCACGACAAACTTTACCAGCACCTCCACGACAACCGTTACCAGCACCTGCACGACAACCGTTACCACCATCTCCACGACAACCGTTACTACCACCTCCACGACAACCTTTACCACCATCTCCACGACAACCGTTACTACCACCTCCACGACAACCGTTACTACCACCTCCACGACAACCTTTACCACCATCTCCACGACAACCGTTACTACCACCTCCACGACAACCTTTACCACCATCTCCACGACAACCGTTACTACCACCTCCACGACAACCGTTACTACCACCTCCACGACAACCGTTACTACCACCTCCACGACAACCCTTGCTACTACCTCCACGACAACCGTTACTACCACCTCCACGACAACCGTTACTACCACCTCCACCACAACCGTTACCACCACCTCCACGACAACCGTTACTACCACCTCCACGACAACCGTTACTACCACCTCCACGACAACCGTTACTACCACCTCCACGACAACCCTTGCTACTACCTCCACGACAACCGTTACTACCACCTCCACGACAACCGTTGCTACCACCTCCACGACAACCGTTACTACCACCTCCACGACAACCGTTACTACCACCTCCACGACAAACGTTACTACCACCTCCACGACAAACGTTACTACCACCTGCACGACAACCGTTACTACCACCTCCACGACAACCGTTAGTACCACCTCCACGACAACCGTTGCTACCACCTCCACGACAAACGTTACTACCACCTCCACGACAACCGTTACTACCACCTCCACGACAAACGTTACTACCACCTCCACGACAAACGTTACTACCACCTGCACGACAACCGTTACTACCACCTCCACGACAACCGTTACTACCACCTCCACGACAACCGTTGCTACCACCTCCACGACAAACGTTACTACCACCTCCACGACAACCGTTGCTACCACCTCCACAACCGTTGCTACCACCTCCACGACAACCGTTGCTACCACCTCAACGACAACCGTTACTACCACCTCCACGACAACCGTTGCTACCACCTCCACGACAACCGTTGCTACTAGCTCCACGACAAACGTTACTACCACCTCCACGACAACCGTTACTACCACCTCCACGACAACCGTTACTACCACCTCCACGACAACCGTTACTGCCACCTCCACGACAACCCTTGCTACTACCTCCACGACAACCGTTACTACCACCTCCACGACAACCGTTACTACCACCTCCACCACAACCGTTACTACCACCTCCACAACCCTTACTACCACCTCCACGACAACCGTTACTACCACCTCCACGACAACCGTTACTACCACCTCCACGACAACCGTTACTACCACCTCCACGACAACCCTTGCTACTACCTCCACGACAACCGTTACTACCACCTCCACGACAACCGTTGCTACCACCTCCACGACAACCGTTACTACCACCTCCACGACAACAGTTACTACCACCTCCACGACAAACGTTACTACCACCTCCACGACAAACGTTACTACCACCTGCACGACAACCGTTACTACCACCTCCACGACAACCGTTACTACCACCTCCACGACAACCGTTGCTACCACCTCCACGACAAACGTTACTACCACCTCCACGACAACCGTTGCTACCACCTCCACAACCGTTGCTACCACCTCCACGACAAACGTTACTACCACCTCCACGACAACCGTTACTACCACCTCCACAACCGTTACTACCACCTCCACGACAACCTTTGCTACCACCTCCACGACAAACGTTACTACCACCGCCACGACAACCGTTGCTACCACCTCCACGACAACCGTTACTACCACCTCCACGACAACCGTTACTACCACCTCCACGACAACCGTTGCTACCACCTCAACGACAACCGTTACTACCACCTCCACGACAACCGTTGCTACCACCTCCACGACAACCGTTGCTACCACCTCCACGACAACCGTTACAACACCTCCACGACAACCGTTACAACACCTCCACGACAACCGTTACTACCACCTCCACGACAACCGTTGCTACCACCTCCACGACAACCGTTACTACCACCTCCACGACAACCCTTGCTACTACCTCTACGACAAACGTTACTACCTGCTCCACGACAACCGTTACCAGCACCTGCACGACAACCGTTACCACCATCTCCACGACAACCGTTGCTACCACCTTCAGACAAACGTTACTACCACCTCCACGACAACCGTTACTACCACCTCCACGACAACCGTTGCTACTACCTCCACGACAAACGTTACTACCACCTCCACGACAACCGTTACTACCACCTCCACGACAACCGTTACCAGCACCTGCACGACAACCGTTACCACCATCTCCTCGGCAACCATTACTACGCATCTCCACGACAACCGTTACTACCACCTCCACGGCAACCTTTACCAGCACCTGCACGACAACCGTTACCACCATGTCCACGACAACCGTTACTACCACCTCCACGACAACCTTTACCAGCACCTGCACGACAACCGTTACTACCACCTCCACGACAACCGTTGCTACTACCTCCACGACAAACGTTACTACCACCTCCACGACAACCGTTACTACCACCTCCACGGCAACCTTTACCAGCACCTGCACGACAACCGTTACCACCATCTCCACGACAACCGTTACTACCACCTCCACGACAACCTTTACCAGCACCTGCACGACAACCGTTACCACCATCTCCACGACAACCGTTACTAACACCTCCAAGACAACCTTTACCACCATCTCCACGACAACCGTTACTAACATCTCCAAGACAACCTTTACCACCATCTCCACGACAACCGTTGCTACCACCTCCACGACAACCTTTACCAGCACCTGCGCGACAACCGTTACCACCATCTCCACGACAACCGTTACCAGCACCTGCGCGACAACCGTTACCACCATCTCCACGACAACCGTTACTACCATCTCCACGACAACCTTTACCAGCACCTGCGCGACAACCGTTACTACCACCTCCACGACAACCGTTACTACCACCTCCACGACAACCTTTACCACCATCTCCACGACAACCGTTACTACCATCTCCACGACAACCGTTACTACCACCTCCACGACAACCGTTACTACCACCTCCACGACAACCTTTACCAGCACCTGCGCGACAACCGTTACCACCATCTCCACGACAACCGTTACTACCATCTCCACGACAACCGTTACTACCACCTCCACGACAACCGTTACTACCACCTCCACGACAACCGTTACCAGCACCTGCGCGACAACCGTTACCACCATCTCCACGACAACCGTTACTACCATCTCCACGACAACCGTTACTACCACCTCCACGACAACCTTTACCAGCACCTGCAAGACAACCGTTACTACCACCTCCACGACAACCTTTACCAGCACCTGCGCGACAACCGTTACCACCATCTCCACGACAACCGTTACTACCACCTCCACGGCAACCTTTACCAGCACCTGCACGACAACCGTTACTACCACCTCCACGACAACCTTTACCAGCACCTGCGCGACAACCGTTACCACCATCTCCACGACAACCGTTACTACCATCTCCACGACAACCGTTACCAGCACCTGCGCGACAACCGTTACCACCATCTCCACGACAACCGTTACTACCATCTCCACGACAACCGTTACCAGCATCTCCACGACAACCGTTACTACCACCTCCACGACAACCGTTACTACCACCTCCACGACAACCTTTACCAGCACCTGCGCGACAACCGTTACCACCATCTCCACGACAACCGTTACTACCATCTCCACGACAACCGTTACTACCACCTCCACGACAACCTTTACCAGCACCTGCGCGACAACCGTTACCACCATCTCCACGACAACCGTTACTACCACCTCCACGACAACCTTTACCACCATCTCCACGACAACCGTTACTACCACCTCCACGACAACCTTTACCACCATCTCCACGACAACCGTTACTACCATCTCCACGACAACCTTTACCACCACCTCCACGACAACCGTTACCACCATCTCCACGACAACCGTTACCACCATCTCCACGACAACCGTTACTACCACCTCCACGACAACCTTTACCAGCATCTCCACGACAACCGTTACCACCATCTCCACGACAACCGTTACTACCACCTCCACGACAACCGTTACCACCATCTCCACGACAACCGTTACCACCATCTCCACGACAACCGTTACTACCACCTCCACGACAACCTTTACCACCATCTCCACGACAACCTTTACCACCACCTCCACGACAACCTTTACCACCATCTCCACGACAACCGTTACTACCACCTCCACGACAACCTTTACCACCATCTCCACGACAACCGTTACCACCATCTCCACGACAACCTTTACCAGCACCTGCGCGACAACCGTTACCACCATCTCCACGACAACCTTTACCAGCACCTGCGCGACAACCGTTACCACCATCTCCACGACAACCGTTACCACCATCTCCACGACAACCTTTACCAGCACCTGCGCGACAACCGTTACCACCATCTCCACGACAACCGTTACCACCATCTCCACGACAACCTTTACCACCATCTCCACGACAACCTTTACCACCATCTCCACGACAACCTTTACCAGCACCTCCACGACAACCTTTACCAGCACCTGCAAGACAACCGTTACTACCATCTCCACGACAACCGTTACCAGCACCTGCAAGACAACCGTTACTACCACCTCCACGACAACCTTTACCAGCACCTGCGCGACAACCGTTACCACCATCTCCACGACAACCGTTACTACCACCTCCACGACAACCTTTACCACCATCTCCACGACAACCGTTACTACCATCTCCACGACAACCGTTACCAGCACCTGCAAGACAACCGTTACTACCATCTCCACGACAACCGTTACCACCATCTCCACGACAACCGTTACCACCATCTCCACGACAACCGTTACCACCATCTCCACGACAACCGTTACTACCATCTCCACGACAACCGTTACCAGCACCTGCAAGACAACCTTTACCACCATCTCCACGACAACCGTTACTACCATCTCCACGACAACCGTTACCACCATCTCCACGACAACCGTTACTACCATCTCCACGACAACCGTTACTACCATCTCCACGACAACCGTTACTACCATCTCCACGACAACCGTTACCACCATCTCCACGACAACCGTTACTACCATCTCCACGACAACCGTTACTACCATCTCCACGACAACCGTTACCACCATCTCCACGACAACCGTTACTACCATCTCCACGACAACCGTTACTACCATCTCCACGACAACCGTTACCACCATCTCCACGACAACCGTTACTACCATCTCCACGACAACCGTTACCACCATCTCCACGACAACCGTTACTACCATCTCCACGACAACCGTTACCAGCACCTGCAAGACAACCTTTACCACCATCTCCACGACAACCGTTACTACCATCTCCACGACAACCGTTACCAGCACCTGCAAGACAACCGTTACTACCACCTCCACGACAACCGTTACTACCACCTCCACGACAACCGTTACTACCACCTCCACGACAAACGTTACTACCACCTGCACGACAACCGTTACTACCACCTCCACGACAACCGTTACTACCACCTCCACGACAACCGTTACCACCATCTCCACGACAACCGTTACCAGCACCTGCAAGACAACCGTTACTACCACCTCCACGACAACCGTTACTACCACCTCCACGACAACCGTTACTACCACCTCCACGACAACCGTTACTACCACCTCCACGACAACCGTTACTACCATCTCCACGACAACCGTTACCAGCACCTGCAAGACAACCGTTACTACCACCTCCACGACAACCGTTACTACCATCTCCACGACAACCGTTACTACCACCTCCACGACAACCTTTACCAGCACCTGCGCGACAACCGTTACCACCATCTCCACGACAACCGTTACTACCACCTCCACGACAACCTTTACCACCATCTCCACGACAACCGTTACTACCACCTCCACGACAACCTTTACCACCATCTCCACGACAACCGTTACCACCATCTCCACGACAACCTTTACCTCCATCTCCACGACAACCGTTACCACCATCTCCACGACAACCTTTACCACCATCTCCACGACAACCGTTACTACCACCTCCACGACAACCTTTACCACCATCTCCAAGACAACCGTTACTACCACCTCCACGACAACCTTTACCAGCACCTGCACGACAACCGTTACCACCATCTCCACGACAACCGTTACTACCACCTCCACGACAACCTTTACCAGCACCTGCACGAATACCGTTACCACCATCTCCACGACAACCGTTACTACCACCTCCACGACAACCTTTACCAGCACCTGCACGACAACCGTTACCACCATCTCCACGACAACCGTTACTACCACCTCCACAACCTTTACCAGCACCTGCACGACAACCGTTACCACCATCTCCACGACAACCTTTACGACCACCTCCAAGACAACCGTTACCACCATCTCCACGACAACCTTTACCAGCACCTGCACGACAACCGTTACCACCATCTCCACGACAACCTTTACGACCACCTCCAAGACAACCGTTACTACCACCTCCACGACAACCTTTACCAGCACCTGCACGACAACCGTTACCACCATCTCCACGACAACCGTTACTACCATCTCCACGACAACCGTTACTACCATCTCCACGACAACCGTTACCACCATCTCCACGACAACCTTTACCACCATCTCCACGACAACCGTTACCACCATCTCCACGACAACCGTTACCACCATCTCCACGACAAACTTTACCACCATCTCCAAGACAAACTTTACCACCATCTCCACGACAACCGTTACCACCATCTCCAAGACAAACTTTACCACCATCTCCACGACAACCTTTACCACCATCTCCAAGACAAACTTTACCACCATCTCCACGACAACCGTTACCACCATCTCCACGACAACCGTTACTACCACCTCCACAACCTTTACCAGCACCTGCACGACAACCGTTACCACCATCTCCAAGACAAACTTTACCACCATCTCCACGACAACCGTTACTACCATCTCCACGACAACCGTTACCACCATCTCCACGACAACCTTTACCACCATCTCCACGACAACCGTTACCACCATCTCCACAACCTTTACCAGCACCTGCACGACAACCGTTACTACCACCTCCACAACCTTTACCAGCACCTGCACGACAACCGTTACCACCATCTCCAAGACAAACTTTACCACCATCTCCACGACAACCGTTACTACCATCTCCACGACAACCGTTACCACCATCTCCACAACCTTTACCACCATCTCCACGACAACCGTTACTACCACCTCCACAACCTTTACCAGCACCTGCACGACAACCGTTACCACCATCTCCAAGACAAACTTTACCACCATCTCCACGACAACCGTTACTACCATCTCCACGACAACCGTTACCACCATCTCCACGACAACCTTTACCACCATCTCCACGACAACCTTTACCACCATCTCCACGACAACCGTTACTACCATCTCCACGACAACCGTTACCACCATCTCCACGACAACCTTTACCAGCACCTGCACGACAACCGTTACTACCATCTCCACGACAACCGTTACCACCATCTCCACGACAACCGTTACTACCATCTCCACCACAACCGTTACCACCATCTCCACGACAACCTTTACCAGCACCTGCACGACAACCGTTACCACCATCTCCACCACAACCGTTACCAGCATCTCCACGACAACCTTTACCACTACCTGCACTACAACCGTTACCACCATCTCCACGACAACCGTTACTACCATCTCCACGACAACCGTTACCACCATCTCCACGACAACCTTTACCACTACCTGCACTACAACCGTTACTACCATCTCCAAGACAACCGTTACCACCATCTCCACGACAACCTTTACCACCATCTCCACGACAACCGTTACCACCATCTCCACGACAACCGTTACTACCATCTCCACCACAACCGTTACCACCATCTCCACGACAACCGTTACCACCATCTCCAAGACAACCGTTACCACCATCTCCACGACAACCTTTACCACCATCTCCACGACAACCTTTACCAGCACCTCCACGACAACCGTTACTACCATCTCCAAGACAACCGTTACCACCATCTCCACGACAACCGTTACGACCACCTCCACGACAACCGTTACTACCATCTCCAAGACAACCGTTACGACCACCTCCACGACAACCGTTACGACCACCTCCACAACCGTTACCACCATCTCCACGACAACCGTTACTACGCATCTCCACGACAATAGTTAGTACCATTTCCACGACAACCGTTACTACCACCTCCACGGCAACCGTTACTACTACCTCCACGACAACCGTTACTACTACCTCCCCGACAACCCTTGCTACCACCTCCACGACAACCGTTACTACCACCTCCACGACAACCGTTGCTACCACCTCCACGGCAACCGTTACTACCACCTCCACGGCAACCGTTACTACCACCTGCACGGCAACCGTTACTACCACCTCCACGACAACCGTTACTACCACCTCCACGGCAACCGTTACTACCACCTCCACGGCAACCGTTACTACTACCTCCCCGACAACCCTTGCTACCACCTCCACGACAACCGTTACTACCACCTCCACGACAACCGTTGCTACCATCTCCACGACAACCGTTACTACCACCTCCACGGCAACCGTTACTACTACCTCCCCGACAACCCTTGCTACCACCTCCACGACAACCGTTACTACCACCTCCACGACAACCGTTGCTACCATCTCCACGACAACCGTTACTACCACCTCCACGACAACCGTTGCTACCATCTCCACGACAATCGTTACTACCACCTCCACGACAACCCTCTACCATCTCCACGACAACCGTTACTACGCATCTCCACGACAATAGTTAGTACCATTTCCACGACAACCGTTACTACTACCTCCACGACAACTGTTGCTACCATCTCCACGACAACCGTTAGTACCATTTCCACGACAAACCGTTGCTACCACCTCCACGACAACCGTTACTACCACCTCCACGACAACCGTTGCTACCATCTCCACGACAACCTTTAGTACCATCTCCACGACAACCGTTACTACCACCTCCACGACAACCGTTGCTACCATCTCCACGACAACCGTTACTACCACCTCCACGGCAACCGTTATTACTACCTCCACGACAACCGTTACTACCACCTCCACGGCAACCGTTACTACCACCTCCACGACAACCGTTACTACCACCTGCACGACAACCGTTACTACCACCTCCACGACAACCGTTACTACTACCTGCACGACAACCGTTACTACCACCTCCACGACAACCGTTACTACCACCTCCACGACAACCGTTACTACCACCTCCACGGCAACCGTTACTACCACCTCCACGACAACCGTTACCACCACCTGCACGACAACCGTTACTACCACCTCCACGACAACCGTTACTACCACCTCCACGACAACCGTTACTACCACCTCCACGACAACCGTTACTACCACCTCCACGACAACCGTTACTACCACCTCCACGACAACCGTTACTACCACCTGCACGACAACCGTTACTACCACCTCCACGACAACCGTTACTACCACCTCCACGACAACCGTTACTACCACCTCCACGACAACCGTTACTACCACCTCCACGACAACCGTTGCTACCATCTCCACGACAACCATTACTACGCATCTCCACGACAATAGTTAGTACCATTTCCACGACAACCGTTGCTACCATCTCCACGACAACTGTTGCTACCATCTCCACGACAACTGTTGCTACCATCTCCACGACAACTGTTGCTACCAGCTCCACGACAACTGTTGCTACCATCTCCACGACAACTGTTGCTACCATCTCCACGACAACCGTTAGTACCATTTCCACGACAACCGTTACTACGCATCTCCACGACAACTGTTGCTACCATCTCCACGACAACTGTTGCTACCATCTCCACGACAACCGTTGCTACCATCTCCACGACAACTGTTGCTACCATCTCCACGACAACTGTTGCTACCAGCTCCACGACAACTGTTGCTACCATCTCCACGACAACTGTTGCTACCAGCTCCACGACAACCGTTACTACCATTTCCACGACAACCGTTACTACCACCTCCACGACAACCGTTACTACCATCTCCACGACAACCGTTACTACCACCTCCACGACAACTGTTGCTACCATCTCCACGACAACCGTTAGTACCATTTCCACGACAACCGTTACTACGCATCTCCACGACAATAGTTAGTACCATTTCCACGACAACCGTTGCTACCACCTCCACGACAAACGTTACTACCACCTCCACGACAACTGTTGCTACCATCTCCACGACAACCGTTAGTACCATTTCCACGACAAACCGTTGCTACCACCTCCACGACAACCGTTACTACCACCTCCACGACAACCGTTACTACCACCTGCACGACAACCGTTACTACTGTATGCCCACGACAAGAAGGCTAGAGGGGAATGAAGGGCAGAGGGGGCTTCAATTGTTTATCTGCTCCGGTAGCGTATCTGTTTACTAGGAAATCAGTGCATGATAATGCATATGACTCACCCACGTTGCCAGATCTCATGCGCTTTGCAGTATTACAGGTTCAGAGATTTTTTTAGTATTATGCATTATTTGACTCTCGCGCTACGGCACTACAGTTATATACTCGTATTTTGTTAGTTTTATTCTTGGCTTAATATTTACATATGGCTGCAGTTCGAAAGAAGGGACGAAGTATTCACAGTGAAGCAAGGGAAGTAATTAGAAAAGTGATAGAAGCGAAATCAGGACAATTGAAATGTTTATCACAAAGAAATTTACGTGTGGCAAATTATTGTGGGATATCGGAACATAGTGTATCAAGAATAAGAAGAGAAAGTGTTAAAGCTGGTGAAAAATCACTTCATACTCGGGAAAAAGAGACCAAAGGCCGAGGAATGCAAATTTCATTGTGATGACTTTGATAGAACAGTAATTAAAAACGTAATTCGAGACTGTTATTTGGTTAAAAAACAAGTGCCCACTGTACTGAAGCTACTTGCAGCAATTAGGGAAAAAATAAATTTTCCTTGGGGAAGAGAAACTCTGCGGAAGCTATTGCACGATATGGGTTTCAAATGGAAGCGATGTGGAAGCAAGAGAAAATTACTTATTGAACGTCCAGATATAGTTAACTGGAGAGCTATAAATGGATACAGAAATCCTGGGAGAAATATCACTTACATTGATGAGTCCTGGGTGGACAATAATTTGACATTTGGGAAGTGCTGGCAGAGTGATGATATCTACGGGATTACAGCAAACACTAGCTCTTCGAACCGCCTGATTCTTGTGAATGCAGGCAGCAACGAAGGTTTCATACCCGGAGCTTCTTTGATATTCAAAGCTGGACTTGCTAGCGGCGATTATCATGGCCAAATGAATGGAGAAAATTTCCAGAAATGGTTGGAGGAGAAACTGTTACCTAATATACCCTGCAATAGTGTCATCGTGCTTGATAATGCTCCATACCACAGTGTACAAGAAAATAAGCCTCCGTCGAAATATGTTGTAAAGCAAGAAATGGTACAATGGTTGGAGAACAATATTTCATATTCTGCTGCAATGCGAAAGATCGACTTGTTTGATTTAATTCAAATACATAAACCAAAGGAAAAATATACCATATCGACAGAATAATAGAAATGCATGGGCATACGGTTCTTAGATTACCTCCTTATATGTGCGAGTTAAACGCTATAGAATTGGCATGGGCAGCAATAACACGACCTGTAAGAGAGAGAGCATAATGTAACCGGCGATCTACATTTAAGAAATCTACAGCATGTGTGAAAGTGCAGTGAACTCCGTTACAACAGCTGATTGGGAGGGCTATGATAGGGACGTTAAGAAACTTGAGGATGAGTTCAGGCAAAAGGATGGGCTAGTGGAAGATGCAATAGACAATTTTATTATATCACTAGGAGGTCTCACGAAGATGCAGAAAGCGGTAGTGACAGAAGCGAAGG
Source organism: Tenodera sinensis (assembly GCA_030765045.1). NCBI lineage: Eukaryota > Metazoa > Arthropoda > Insecta > Mantodea > Mantidae > Tenodera > Tenodera sinensis. The sequence goes on from CM060964.1 coordinate 388,512,179, forward strand.
TGACGACTTCTCCGACTCGGATCTTGCTCGACAACTGGACTTCTAGGTGAGTTATGTGACAACACTGTGTAGTTTAAACGAACCTAGCATCCTTATCATACTCGGAAACTTGACATAAACACCGCGCGGGAAGCAAAACATGATTACGTTACACATTCCTAAGCCTTTCCTTCTTGTGCTGGGCATACAGTACTTGATGGAGAAGTAGCGGCGCCAGGTCGAGAAGACCGCATAACTGGCCGGGAGGGCTCGGGGCACTGACCACGTCCCACCCTCCAGTACTACACCTCACCAATGACGCCTGTAGTGGGCAGAGATGGGGGACGCAGCGGCTGGGCGGTAGGCCTTGGTCCTTCATGTGCTGTCGCGCCGGGCTTTAGTTTTAGTTGACTTGATATCGATATAGAACAAAGTGTTCATGCTTAAAATTATTTTCCACTTTTTAGTTCGGTTTGTTATAAAAGGGTGTCTTTTTACTTGTTTTTAATCTACAACTTATTTGTATAGTAAGATTTGCTCTCTTTCGCTTTATCAGTAATGCAAATGTCACCAAGAGTAAAGAGGACTATATAGGCTATAGCCAGCAAATTCAAAATACACATTTCATTTGTCATAAAAGTATCTTAAAGAGTTTAATCAAAATCGTTCGAACCATTCCCGAGCAAATATCATTTTGTGACATTTCTACGTTGCATCCTTGAAAGATATTACACTTAAATATCAACAGATTTTTACTTTCTCTACTGGTAAGTAGGGGAATTATTGTACTCCACCCAAAAATGCGATGTCCAGATTTCACCGGAAATATATGTTTTGAGACCCCCTGAATACAAAAAAGCACATTTAGAACAAGGTTCGTGTGTGTGTCTGTATGTGTGCCTGTGTGTCTGTGGACAACAAAACTCAAAAACGAAAAGTCGGTTAAAAACCAAAGTTGGTATTTAAGTTTAATGTCTTTCAAGGATGTGACACGAAGATTCTGAAGAAAATCGATACACCCTAAACTACCCTTTACATGGAAAATATTTTGAAAATTTTGAGTTTATTGAAAATGACTAACGATTTTGATTAAAATGTAATATGTTTGAGATTTTTATGACAAATGAAGTGTATATCTTGAATTTTCTGGCTATAGCCCCTGCAGTCGTATTTACTCTGGACGACTTTTGCGTAACTGGTAAAGCGGTAGAGATAGACCAAATCATACTATACAAAAAATGTAGATCTTGCTAAAATACATAATTTAAGTCCCAATTAATTTTCTTGTAGGGTGAACCATTTCGGAGGTATTCCTTGTTATGTGTGTGAGTTTCGGAAAACTTGAAACTTTCGTGAAATGGATCATCGTTGTTCATTTTTTAAATGTTGTCCAAAGACAACAGAATCTCATAGGTTTAAAACATTTGACTATCGCACAAAGCCTACTGTATTCTAACATTCCCCTTGCAGCTACAAGGAAATAAGGAATAAGATAGTTTGTACAAATGTTTATCTTAACTAACATGGAGAAGATATAGGAACAAGAGTTTGTAAGAATGGTTAGTACAAGAGTAGAGAGTCATGTGAGTGCAACACTAAATATTTTTTGTTTTTGAATTATCCAGTCCACAGACTGACTGACTGACTCTCTCACACACACAGACACACACACACACACGCACGCACACACACACACACACACACACACACACACACACACACACACACACACACACACACACACACACACACACACACACGGACCTTTTTCTGAAAATGCTTTTTTACTTTTTCGGCTTTATGCCATGTATATAATTCTAGTTTATGTGAACAGTCATGTTATAACGCTAATAGAACAGAAATTACCTATAACTATTTTGCCTGAGCTAGAGGAGAGCTATACAGAAAAATGAGGTGGACATTTTCCGACATTTGCCATTTCGCTTTTCTTTAACTAGTTTGTCAATGTTAGGGCGTAATGTACGGCACATTTGTAACCGAAGACTGCATGTTAGATTGTGATCTGACAATATGCTTCGGGATTTTGACTTAGAAAGGTTCATAACAGAAAAGAATTGTTCGCACACATACGTAGAACCAAACATACTTAATACCTGTGCAACAAGGGCATACAACCTCACAAATCTGGTTTGAGGAACATTCTTATAAAAATCAGCCAAGTCTTCCTTGTGTTTATAGTTGTCCTTCAGCAAATCGTCGCACTGTAAATTTATCAATTCAATTTGCTACCTGCTAGAAACGTTGTTAACATCCAATGAATACGGGGTCGCAAAGATATGAAACTTAGTTGACAATGTTTCTACATCTTGAAGCCTGGTCTCAAACTAGTGTGAAACACGGGGAACTGAACACAAACACAAAACCACTACTCGCGAAAATGCACAAACGTCAACAAAAGCACAAAATAAAAACAAAATTCGCACTAACGCCGTTAAGAGGCCTCAGACTAGGCTGAAGAGGGTTCTCCCTAAACAGCTCGGGCAAGTTGTAAACATCCCCAAATAACATTTTTCATATTCATTCAGTTTCGTGCAAGTAGCGCCGATGATGTATGCAGCACAGCAATACACCGCTCTCGCTGACGTCACCTGGCTCTTCGTTTAAATACGTCACACGGCCCGAAGTTTTCTTCCCCTGGTGTAAGAGGAATATTAGAATACAGTAGGCTTTGAGTGACAGTCAAATATTTGGAAACTTTGAGATCCCGTTCTCTTCGAACATATAAAAATGAACAACTATGTTCCATTTCACGAAAGTTTTAAGTTTTCCGAAACTCACGCAAATAACAAGAATATCTCTGAAATGGTTCACTCTACCAAAAAATTTACTCGGACATAAATTGTGTGTTTTAGTGAGACATGCATTTTTTGTGCAGTAAGGTTTTGTGTATCTCTTACGGTTTACTAGTTATTCAAGTCATCTAGAGTAAATACGACTACAAGGGCTACAGCCAGAAAATTCAAAATATACATTTCATTTGTCATAAAAATATCTCAAACATATGACATTTTAATCAAAATCGTTAGAGCAAATTTCAAGAAAATCAACATTTTCGAAAAATTTTCCATGTAAAGGGTAGTTTAGTGTGGGGCTATTTTCTTGAAAATCTTCGTGTCGCATCCTTGAAAGACATTAAACTTAAATATCCACTTTGGTTTTTAACCGACTTTGCGTTTTTTAGTTATGCTGTGCAGACTGACACACACACGCACGCACTGACACACACACGCACGCACGCACACACACACACACACACACACACACACACACACACACACGCGCGCGCGCGCGCGCGCGCGCGGACCTTTTTCTAAAAATGCTGTTTTTTGGATTCAGGGGGGTCTCAAAACATATATTTCCGGTGAAATCTCGACAGCAAACCTTGCTCTGTTTTTATGAAATGTTTGCACTTACCGTTATTAAAAACGGTTATTAAAAAAGACCAAATTATACTATACAAAAAATGTAGATCTTGCTAAAATACACAATTTATGCCTCAATCGATTTTCTTGTAGGGTGAACCATTTCGGAGATATTCCTTGTTATGTGTGAGTTTCGGAAAACTTAGAACTTTCGTGAAATGGATCATCGTTGTTCATTTTTTTTTATATGTTAAGTGTGCAAAGACAACAGAATCTCAAACATTTGACTATCGCACAAAGCTTACTGTATTCTAACATTCCCCTTGCACTACAAGGAAATAAGCAATAAGATAATTTGTACAAATGTTTATCTCAACTATCAAGAAAGAAAATATAGGAATAAGAGTTTGTAAGAATGGTTAGTACAAGAGTAGAGGAAGTCATGTGAGAGCGGCACATAAGATTTTTTTTTTATTTTCGTTGTGTCATCGTAACATTCGGAGTAACATTTTCTCAAAGTTGACTCGCTAGGTACAGATTGGTTAGTATACATATCCAAAAACTGTGATAATGTAAGGTTCTGTAATTTTCACAAAGGGACTCCGGCATGAGGAAAGTTTTACATATGTATGCCAAATGCAAGCTGGGATTTTCGACTCGATGTTGCAATTACTGATGGAAGCAAAGAAATCTTCCCAGTAGCCTTGGAAAGTGCAATTGTGTTAGATTGTGCCAATATGTTGTGATATAACATACTTTTTTCATAATTCACTGACTGCTCGCATATAATGCATTTCGGCACGAAATACATCGGATCCAAAAGTATTAACGTAACTTTGTAATTTACTGCGTAAAGGAACCCTAAATTTCGGCATCTTGCAACGTCACAATGAAAACTGAAACAAAAACGAAGTTAGATCCGCACACATTATTGCCTTTTAAAATAAACAGCAGCGGTGATTCAAACGCTTTCTGTTATCTATACATTTATATGCTCGGCAGCACTCATTGTTGCAAAGAAACAATGAACTGAATAAAGGACGCCTGTGTTGTTTACAACTTAAGGACAATAATATACATTCGGTGAAGTAACTCATTGTCACGGACTAACGGTAATTGAAACAAAATGTACCTGAAGGAAAGGTTTAATAATTAATAGATAAATAATTAAGGGACACTGGGAGTGAAATTTGAAAGTTCCACATTTCTTGATAGATTTTTCTGAAAATTTTACTGTGTTTGTATTTATATGAGAATAGGAGGTACACCAAATTTCATTATAATTGGATAATTCGTTTTAGGATATATAAATTATTTTATGAATTTAATAGGCACATTTTCAAAACAGAGCTCGCGTCAATTGACTTTTCAAAATTCATTTATATTGGCAGAACTGGTGCTCTAACACATGGGTAACAATTGTATGAAGAGATATTTTAAATACGTTTGCTGATTATGCTGTACATATTTTTTTAATAACAAAGAAAATTTAATCTTAAAAGTTATTGATTTTTTCCATACAAAAAAAAAAATGTTTTTGGAATTCATGTTAATGATAACATCAATATTCAATCATAGTTTTGTTTAGCTGCTATTTGTGAATACTTTTGGAAATTTTCATTGAATTTGAAGCAAAACTCAGGCGCGACCTTCTTTTGGAATGTGCAGAAATGTAGTTTTGAGAAAAACAGGCTTTTATATAGGAGCATCCTGTGTACGTTAAGGGAAGAGCACTGGGCCGTAATGGCCACATGGAGTGGGGGATATGAAAAATGTTAGCTGATCCAAATGCCCCTTGCTGTTTAAAATTTAACCAATTTAAACCAAAGAAAGTAAATGTTACAACACGAAATGCTCCTTCCTGTTTATAATTTAACCAATTTAAACCAAAGAAAGTAAATGTTACAACACGAAATGCTCCTTCCTGTTTATAATTTAACCAATTTAAACCAAAGAAAGTAAATGTTACAACACGAAATGCTCCTTCCTGTTTAAAATTTAACCAATTTAAACCAAAGAAAGTAAATGTTACAACACGAAATGCTCCTTCCTGTTTATAATTTAACCAATTTAAACCAAAGAAAGTAAATGTTACAACACGAAATGCTCCTTCCTGTTTATAATTTAACCAATTTAAACCAAAGAAAGTAAATGTTACAACACGAAATGCCCCTTGCTGTTTATAATTTAACCAATTTAAACCAAAGAAAGTAAATGTTACAACACGAAATGCTCCTTCCTGTTTATAATTAAACCAATTTAAACCAAAGAAAGTAAATGTTACAACACGAAATGCACCTTGCGGTTTAAAATATAAAGAATTTCAACCAAAGAAAGTAAATGTTACAACACGAAATGCTTCTTTTGTTTTAAAATTTAACCAATTTAAACTGAAGAAAGTAAATGCTACAACACAAAATGCTCATTGCTGTTTAAAATTTAACCAATTTAAACTGAAGAAAGTAAATGCTACAACACAAAATGCTCATTGCTGTTTAAAATTTAACCAATTTAAACCGAAGAAAGTAAATGCTACAACACAAAATGCTTCTTTTGTTTTAAAATTTAACCAATTTAAACTGAAGAAAGTAAATGCTACAACACAAAATGCTTCTTTTGTTTTAAAATTTAACCAATTTAAACTGAAGAAAGTAAATGCTACAACACAAAATGCTCATTGCTGTTTAAAATTTAGCCAATTTAATCTGAAGAAAGTAAATGCTACAACACAAAATGCTCCTTGCTGTTTAAAGTTTAACCAATTTAAACCAAAGAAAGTAAATGCTACAACACAAAATGCTCCTTGCTGTATAAAATTTAACCAATTTAAACCAAATAAAGTAAATGCTACAACACAAAATGCTTCTTTTGTTTTAAAATTTAACCAATTTAAACTGAAGAAAGTAAATGCTACAACACAAAATGCTTCTTTTGTTTTAAAATTTAACCAATTTAAACTGAAGAAAGTAAATGCCACAACACAAAATGCTTCTTTTGTTTTAAAATTTAACCAATTTAAACTCAAGAAAGTGAATGCTAAAACACAAAATGCTCATTGCTGTTTAAAATTTAACCAAACTAAACCAAAGAAAGTAAATGTTAAACACGAAATGCACCTTGCGGTTTAAAATATAAAGAATTTCAACCAAAGAAAGTAAATGTTACAACACGAAATGCTTCTTTTGTTTTAAAATTTAACCAATTTAAACTGAAGAAAGTAAATGCTACAACACAAAATGCTCATTGCTGTTTAAAATTTAACCAATTTAAACTGAAGAAAGTAAATGCTACAACACAAAATGCTCATTGCTGTTTAAAATTTAACCAATTTAAACCGAAGAAAGTAAATGCTACAACACAAAATGCTTCTTTTGTTTTAAAATTTAACCAATTTAAACTGAAGAAAGTAAATGCTACAACACAAAATGCTTCTTTTTAGTTTTAAAATTTAACCAATTTAAACTGAAGAAAGTAAATGCTACAACACAAAATGCTCATTGCTGTTTAAAATTTAGCCAATTTAATCTGAAGAAAGTAAATGCTACAACACAAAATGCTCCTTGCTGTATAAAATTTAACCAATTTAAACCAAATAAAGTAAATGCTACAACACAAAATGCTTCTTTTGTTTTAAAATTTAACCAATTTAAACTGAAGAATGTAAATGCTACAACACAAAATGCTTCTTTTGTTTTAAAATTTAACCAATTTAAACTGAAGAAAGTAAATGCTAAAACACAAAATGCTCATTGCTGTTTAAAATTTAACCAATTTAAACCAAAGAAAGTAAATGTTACAACACGAAATGCTCCTTCCTGTTTAAAATTTATCCAATTTAAACCAAAGAAAGTAAATGCTACAACACAAAATGCTTCTTTTAATTTAAAATTTAACCAATTTAAACCAGAGAAAGTAAATGCTACAACAAAAAATGCTTCTTTTGTTTTAAAATTTAACCAATTTAAACTGAAGAAAGCAAATGCTACAACACAAAATGCTTCTTTTGTTTTAAAATTTAACCAATTTAAACTGAAGAAAGTAAATGCTAAAACAGAATGCTCATTGCTGTTTAAAATTTAACCAATCTAAACCAAAGAAAGTAAATGTTACAACACGAAATGCACCTTGCGGTTTAAAATATAACCAATTTAAACCAAAGAAAGTAAATGTTACAACACGAAATGCTTCTTTTGTTTTAAAATTTAACCAATTTAAACTGAAGAAAGTAAATGCTACAACACGAAATGCTCCTTGCTGTTTAAAATTTAACCAATTTAAACCAAAGAAAGTAAATGTTACAACACGAAATGCTCCTTCCTGTTTAAAATTTAACCAATTTAAACCAAAGAAAGTAAATGTTAGAACACGAAATGCTCCTTCCTGTTTAAAACTTAACCAATTTAAACCAAAGAAAGTAAATGCTAAAACACAAAATGCTCCTTGCTGTTTAAAATATAACCAATTTAAACCTAAGAAGGTAAATGTTACAACACGAAATGCCCCTTGCGGTTTAAAATTTAACCAATTTAAACCAATGAAAGTAAATGTTACAACACGAAATGCTCCTTGCTGTTTAAAATATAACCAATTTAAACCAAAGAAGGTAAATGCTACAACACAAAATGTTTCTTGCGGTTTAAAATATAACCAATGCAAACCAAAGAAAGTAAATGCTACAACACAAAATGTTTCTTGTGATTTAAAATATAACCAATTTAAACCAAAGAAACTAAATGCTACAACACAAAATGTTCCTTGTGGTTTAAAATATAACCAATTTAAACCAAAGAAAGTAAATGCTACAACACAAAATATTCCTTGTGGTTTAAAATATAACCAATTTAAACCAAATGAAGTAAATATTACAACACAAAATATTTCTTGCTGTTTAAAATTTAACCAATTTAAACCAAAGAAAGGAAATGTTACAACACGAAATGCCCCTTGCTGTTTAAAATTTAACCAATTTAAACCAAAGAAAGTAAATGTTACAACACGAAATGCTCCTTGCGGTTTAAAATTTAACCAATTGAAACCAAAGAAAGTAAATGTTACAACACGAAATGCCTCTTGCTGTTTAAAATTTAACCAATTTAAATCAAAGAAAGTAAATGTTACAACACGAAATGCCCCTTTTGGTTTAAAATTTAACCAATTTAAACCAATGAAAGTAAATGTTACAACACGAAATGCTCCTTGCTGTTTAAAATTTAACCAATTTAAACCAAAGAAGGTAAATGCTACAACACAAAATGTTCCTTGTGGTTTAAAATATAACCAATTTAAACCAAAGAAAGTAAATGCTACAACACAAAATATTCCTTGTGGTTTAAAATATAACCAATTTAAACCAAATGAAGTAAATATTACAACACAAAATATTTTTTGCTGTTTAAAATTTAACCAATTTAAACCAAAGAAAGTAAATGTTACAACACGAAATGCCCCTTGCTGTTTAAAATTTAACCAATTTAAACCAAAGAAAGTAAATGTTACAACACGAAATGCCCCTTGCTGTTTAAAATTTAACCAATTTAAACCAAAGAAAGTAAATGTTACAACACGAAATGCTCCTTGCGGTTTAAAATTTAACCAATTTAAACCAAAGAAAGTATATGTTACAACACGAAATGCCCCTTGCTGTTTAAAATTTAACCAATTTAAACCAAAGAAAGTAAATGTTACAACACGAAATGCTCCTTCCTGTTTAAAATTTAACCAATTTAATCCAAAGAAAGTAAATGTTACAACACGAAAAGCTCCTTGCTGTGTAAAATTTAACCAATTTAATCCAAAGAAAGTAAAGGTTACAACACGAAATGCTCCTTCCTGTTTAAAATTTAACCAATTTAAACCAAAGAAAGTAAATGTTACAACACGAAATGCTCCTTGCTGTTTAAAATTTAACCAATTTAAACCAAAGAAAGTAAATGTTACAACACGAAATGCTCCTTGCTGTTTAAAATTTAACCAATTTAAACCAAAGAAAGTAATGGTTACAACACGAAATGCTCCTTGCTGTTTAAAATTTAACCAATTTAAACCAAAGAAAGTAAATGTTACAACACGAAATGCTCCTTGCGGTTTAAAATTTAACCAATTTAAACCAAAGAAAGTAAATGCTATAACACAAAATGCTCCTTCCTGTTTAAAATTTAACCAATTTAAACCAAAGAAAGTAAATGTTACAACACGAAATGCTCCTTCCTGTTTAAAATTTAACCAATTTAAACCAAAGAAAGTAAATGTTAGAACACGAAATGCTCCTTCCTGTTTAAAACTTAAATAATTTAAACCAAATAAAGTAAATGCTAAAACACAAAATGCTCCTTGCTGTTTAAAATATAACCAATTTAAACCTAAGAAGGTAAATGTTACAACACGAAATGCCCCTTGCGGTTTAAAATTTAACCAATTTAAACCAATGAAAGTAAATGTTACAACACGAAATGCTCCTTGCTGTTTAAAATATAACCAATTTAAACCAAAGAAGGTAAATGCTACAACACAAAATGTTTCTTGCGGTTTAAAATATAACCAATGCAAACCAAAGAAAGTAAATGCTACAACACAAAATGTTTCTTGTGATTTAAAATATAACAAATTTAAACCAAAGAAAGTAAATGCTAAAACACAAAATGTTTCTTGCTGTTTAAAATATAACCAATTTAAACCAAAGAAAGTAAATGCTACAACACAAAATGTTCCTTGTGGTTTAAAATATAACCAATTTAAACCAAAGAAAGTAAATGCTACAACACAAAATATTCCTTGTGGTTTAAAATATAACCAATTTAAACCAAATGAAGTAAATATTACAACACAAAATATTTCTTGCTGTTTAAAATTTAACCAATTTAAACCAAAGAAAGGAAATGTTACAACACGAAATGCCCCTTGCTGTTTAAAATTTAACCAATTTAAACCAAAGAAAGTAAATGTTACAACACGAAATGCTCCTTGCGGTTTAAAATTTAACCAATTGAAACCAAAGAAAGTAAATGTTACAACACGAAATGTCTCTTGCTGTTTAAAATTTAACCAATTTAAACCAAAGAAAGTAAATGTTACAACACGAAATGCTCCTTGCGGTTTAAAATTTAACCAATTGAAACCAAAGAAAGTAAATGTTACAACACGAAATGTCTCTTGCTGTTTAAAATTTAACCAATTTAAACCAAATGAAGTAAATATTACAACACAAAATATTTCTTGCTGTTTAAAATTTAACCAATTTAAACCAATGAAAGTAAATGTTACAACACGAAATGCTCCTTGCTGTTTAAAATTTAACCAATTTAAACCAAAGAAGGTAAATGCTACAACACAAAATGTTCCTTGTGGTTTAAAATATAACCAAAATTAAACCAAAGAAAGTAAATGCTACAACACAAAATATTCCTTGTGGTTTAAAATATAACCAATTTAAACCAAATGAAGTAAATATTACAACACAAAATATTTTTTGCTGTTTAAAATTTAACCAATTTAAACCAAAGAAAGTAAATGTTACAACACGAAATGCCCCTTGCTGTTTAAAATTTAACCAATTTAAACCAAAGAAAGTAAATGTTACAGCACGAAATGCCCCCTGCTGTTTAAAATTTAACCAATTTAAACCAAAGAAAGTAAATGTTACAACACGAAATGCTCCTTGCGGTTTAAAATTTAACCAATTTAAACCAAAGAAAGTATATGTTACAACACGAAATGCCCCTTGCTGTTTAAAATTTAACCAATTTAAACCAAAGAAAGTAAATGTTACAACACGAAATGCTCCTTCCTGTTTAAAATTTAACCAATTTAATCCAAAGAAAGTAAATGTTACAACACGAAAAGCTCCTTGCTGTGTAAAATTTAACCAATTTAATCCAAAGAAAGTAAAGGTTACAACACGAAATGCTCCTTCCTGTTTAAAATTTCACCAATTTAAACCAGAGAAAGTAAATGCTACAACAAAAAATGCTTCTTTTGTTTTAAAATTTAACCAATTTAAACTGAAGAAAGCAAATGCTACAACACAAAATGCTTCTTTTGTTTTAAAATTTAACCAATTTAAACTGAAGAAAGTAAATGCTAAAACAGAATGCTCATTGCTGTTTAAAATTTAACCAATCTAAACCAAAGAAAGTAAATGTTACAACACGAAATGCACCTTGCGGTTTAAAATATAACCAATTTAAACCAAAGAAAGTAAATGTTACAACACGAAATGCTTCTTTTGTTTTAAAATTTAACCAATTTAAACTGAAGAAAGTAAATGCTACAACACGAAATGCTCCTTGCTGTTTAAAATTTAACCAATTTAAACCAAAGAAAGTAAATGTTACAACACGAAATGCTCCTTCCTGTTTAAAATTTAACCAATTTAAACCAAAGAAAGTAAATGTTAGAACACGAAATGCTCCTTCCTGTTTAAAACTTAACCAATTTAAACCAAAGAAAGTAAATGCTAAAACACAAAATGCTCCTTGCTGTTTAAAATATAACCAATTTAAACCTAAGAAGGTAAATGTTACAACACGAAATGCCCCTTGCGGTTTAAAATTTAACCAATTTAAACCAATGAAAGTAAATGTTACAACACGAAATGCTCCTTGCTGTTTAAAATATAACCAATTTAAACCAAAGAAGGTAAATGCTACAACACAAAATGTTTCTTGCGGTTTAAAATATAACCAATGCAAACCAAAGAAAGTAAATGCTACAACACAAAATGTTTCTTGTGATTTAAAATATAACCAATTTAAACCAAAGAAACTAAATGCTACAACACAAAATGTTCCTTGTGGTTTAAAATATAACCAATTTAAACCAAAGAAAGTAAATGCTACAACACAAAATATTCCTTGTGGTTTAAAATATAACCAATTTAAACCAAATGAAGTAAATATTACAACACAAAATATTTCTTGCTGTTTAAAATTTAACCAATTTAAACCAAAGAAAGGAAATGTTACAACACGAAATGCCCCTTGCTGTTTAAAATTTAACCAATTTAAACCAAAGAAAGTAAATGTTACAACACGAAATGCTCCTTGCGGTTTAAAATTTAACCAATTGAAACCAAAGAAAGTAAATGTTACAACACGAAATGCCTCTTGCTGTTTAAAATTTAACCAATTTAAATCAAAGAAAGTAAATGTTACAACACGAAATGCCCCTTTTGGTTTAAAATTTAACCAATTTAAACCAATGAAAGTAAATGTTACAACACGAAATGCTCCTTGCTGTTTAAAATTTAACCAATTTAAACCAAAGAAGGTAAATGCTACAACACAAAATGTTCCTTGTGGTTTAAAATATAACCAATTTAAACCAAAGAAAGTAAATGCTACAACACAAAATATTCCTTGTGGTTTAAAATATAACCAATTTAAACCAAATGAAGTAAATATTACAACACAAAATATTTTTTGCTGTTTAAAATTTAACCAATTTAAACCAAAGAAAGTAAATGTTACAACACGAAATGCCCCTTGCTGTTTAAAATTTAACCAATTTAAACCAAAGAAAGTAAATGTTACAACACGAAATGCCCCTTGCTGTTTAAAATTTAACCAATTTAAACCAAAGAAAGTAAATGTTACAACACGAAATGCTCCTTGCGGTTTAAAATTTAACCAATTTAAACCAAAGAAAGTATATGTTACAACACGAAATGCCCCTTGCTGTTTAAAATTTAACCAATTTAAACCAAAGAAAGTAAATGTTACAACACGAAATGCTCCTTCCTGTTTAAAATTTAACCAATTTAATCCAAAGAAAGTAAATGTTACAACACGAAAAGCTCCTTGCTGTGTAAAATTTAACCAATTTAATCCAAAGAAAGTAAAGGTTACAACACGAAATGCTCCTTCCTGTTTAAAATTTAACCAATTTAAACCAAAGAAAGTAAATGTTACAACACGAAATGCTCCTTGCTGTTTAAAATTTAACCAATTTAAACCAAAGAAAGTAAATGTTACAACACGAAATGCTCCTTGCTGTTTAAAATTTAACCAATTTAAACCAAAGAAAGTAATGGTTACAACACGAAATGCTCCTTGCTGTTTAAAATTTAACCAATTTAAACCAAAGAAAGTAAATGTTACAACACGAAATGCTCCTTGCGGTTTAAAATTTAACCAATTTAAACCAAAGAAAGTAAATGCTATAACACAAAATGCTCCTTCCTGTTTAAAATTTAACCAATTTAAACCAAAGGAAGTAAATGTTACAACACGAAATGCTCCTTCCTGTTTAAAATTTAACCAATTTAAACCAAAGAAAGTAAATGTTAGAACACGAAATGCTCCTTCCTGTTTAAAACTTAAATAATTTAAACCAAATAAAGTAAATGCTAAAACACAAAATGCTCCTTGCTGTTTAAAATATAACCAATTTAAACCTAAGAAGGTAAATGTTACAACACGAAATGCCCCTTGCGGTTTAAAATTTAACCAATTTAAACCAATGAAAGTAAATGTTACAACACGAAATGCTCCTTGCTGTTTAAAATATAACCAATTTAAACCAAAGAAGGTAAATGCTACAACACAAAATGTTTCTTGCGGTTTAAAATATAACCAATGCAAACCAAAGAAAGTAAATGCTACAACACAAAATGTTTCTTGTGATTTAAAATATAACAAATTTAAACCAAAGAAAGTAAATGCTAAAACACAAAATGTTTCTTGCTGTTTAAAATATAACCAATTTAAACCAAAGAAAGTAAATGCTACAACACAAAATGTTCCTTGTGGTTTAAAATATAACCAATTTAAACCAAAGAAAGTAAATGCTACAACACAAAATATTCCTTGTGGTTTAAAATATAACCAATTTAAACCAAATGAAGTAAATATTACAACACAAAATATTTCTTGCTGTTTAAAATTTAACCAATTTAAACCAAAGAAAGGAAATGTTACAACACGAAATGCCCCTTGCTGTTTAAAATTTAACCAATTTAAACCAAAGAAAGTAAATGTTACAACACGAAATGCTCCTTGCGGTTTAAAATTTAACCAATTGAAACCAAAGAAAGTAAATGTTACAACACGAAATGTCTCTTGCTGTTTAAAATTTAACCAATTTAAACCAAAGAAAGTAAATGTTACAACACGAAATGCTCCTTGCGGTTTAAAATTTAACCAATTGAAACCAAAGAAAGTAAATGTTACAACACGAAATGTCTCTTGCTGTTTAAAATTTAACCAATTTAAACCAAATGAAGTAAATATTACAACACAAAATATTTCTTGCTGTTTAAAATTTAACCAATTTAAACCAATGAAAGTAAATGTTACAACACGAAATGCTCCTTGCTGTTTAAAATTTAACCAATTTAAACCAAAGAAGGTAAATGCTACAACACAAAATGTTCCTTGTGGTTTAAAATATAACCAAAATTAAACCAAAGAAAGTAAATGCTACAACACAAAATATTCCTTGTGGTTTAAAATATAACCAATTTAAACCAAATGAAGTAAATATTACAACACAAAATATTTTTTGCTGTTTAAAATTTAACCAATTTAAACCAAAGAAAGTAAATGTTACAACACGAAATGCCCCTTGCTGTTTAAAATTTAACCAATTTAAACCAAAGAAAGTAAATGTTACAGCACGAAATGCCCCCTGCTGTTTAAAATTTAACCAATTTAAACCAAAGAAAGTAAATGTTACAACACGAAATGCTCCTTGCGGTTTAAAATTTAACCAATTTAAACCAAAGAAAGTATATGTTACAACACGAAATGCCCCTTGCTGTTTAAAATTTAACCAATTTAAACCAAAGAAAGTAAATGTTACAACACGAAATGCTCCTTGCTGTTTAAAATTTAACCAATTTAAACCAAAGAAAGTAAATGTTACAACACGAAATGCTCCTTGCTGTTTAAAATTTAACCAATTTAAACCAAAGAAAGTAATGGTTACAACACGAAATGCTCCTTGCTGTTTAAAATTTAACCAATTTAAACCAAAGAAAGTAAATGTTACAACACGAAATGCTCCTTGCGGTTTAAAATTTAACCAATTTAAACCAAAGAAAGTAAATGCTATAACACAAAATGCTCCTTCCTGTTTAAAATTTAACCAATTTAAACCAAAGAAAGTAAATGTTACAACACGAAATGCTCCTTCCTGTTTAAAATTTAACCAATTTAAACCAAAGAAAGTAAATGTTACAACACGAAATGCTCCTTGCTGTTTAAAATTTAACCAATTTAAACCAAAGAAAGTAAATGCTACAACACAAAATATTTCTTGCGGTTTAAAATATAACCAATTTAAACCAAAGAAAGTAAATGCTAAAACACAACATGTTTCTTGCTGTTTAAAATATAACCAATTTAAACCAAAGAAAGTCAATGCTACAACACAAAATGTTTCTTGTGGTTTAAAATATAACCAATTTAAACCAAAGAAAGTAAATGCTATAACACAAAATGTTTCTTGCTGTTTAAAATATAACCAATTTAAACCAAAGAAAGTAAATGCTACAACACAAAATTTTTCTTGCGGTTTAAAATATAACCAATTTAAACCAAAGAAAGTAAATGTTACAACACGAAATGCTCCTTCCTGTTTAAAATTTAACCAATTTAAACCAAAGAAAGTAAATGTTACAACACGAAATGCTCCTTGCTGTTTAAAATTTAACCAATTTAAACCAAAGAAAGTAAATGTTACAACAAGAAATGCTCCTTGCTGTTTAAAATTTAACCAATTTAAACCAAAGAGAGTAAATGTTACAACACGAAATGCTCCTTCCTGTTTAAAATTTAACCAATTTAAACCAAAGAAAGTATATGTTACAACACGAAATGCTTATTTAGTTTTAAAATTTAACCAATTTAAACTGAAGAAAGTAAATGCTACAACACAAAATGCTCATTGCTGTTTAAAATTTAACCAATTTAAACCAAAGAAGTAAATGTTACAACACGAAATGCTCCTTGCTGTTTAAAATTTAACCAATTTAAACCAAAGAAAGTAAATGTTACAACACAAAATGCTCCTTCCTGTATAAAATTTAACCAATTTAAACCAAAGAAAGTAAATGCTAAAACACAAAATGCTTATTGCTGTTTAAAATTTAACCAATTTAAACCAAAGAAAGTAAATGTTACAACACGAAATGCTCCTTCCTGTTTAAAATTTAACCAATTTAAACCAAAGAAAGTAAATGTTACAACACGAAATGCCCCTTGCTGTTTAAAATTTAACCAATTTAAACCAAAGAAAGTAAATGTTACAACTCGAAATGCTCCTTCCTGTTTAAAATTTAACCAATTTAAACCAAAGAAAGTAAATGCTACAACACAAAATGCTTCTTTTGTTTTAAAATTTAACCAATTTAAACCAAAGAAAGTAAATGCTACAACACAAAATGCTTCTTTTGTTTTAAAATTTAACCAATTTAAACTCAAGAAAGTGAATGCTAAAACACAAAATGCTCATTGCTGTTTAAAATTTAACCAAACTAAACCAAAGAAAGTAAATGTTACAACACGAAATGCACCTTGCGGTTTAAAATATAAAGAATTTCAACCAAAGAAAGTAAATGTTACAACACGAAATGCTTCTTTTGTTTTAAAATTTAACCAATTTAAACTGAAGAAAGTAAATGCTACAACACAAAATGCTCATTGCTGTTTAAAATTTAACCAATTTAAACTGAAGAAAGTAAATGCTACAACACAAAATGCTCATTGCTGTTTAAAATTTAACCAATTTAAACCGAAGAAAGTAAATGCTACAACACAAAATGCTTCTTTTGTTTTAAAATTTAACCAATTTAAACTGAAGAAAGTAAATGCTACAACACAAAATGCTTCTTTTGTTTTAAAATTTAACCAATTTAAACTGAAGAAAGTAAATGCTACAACACAAAATGCTCATTGCTGTTTAAAATTTAGCCAATTTAATCTGAAGAAAGTAAATGCTACAACACAAAATGCTCCTTGCTGTTTAAAGTTTAACCAATTTAAACCAAAGAAAGTAAATGCTACAACACAAAATGCTCCTTGCTGTATAAAATTTAACCAATTTAAACCAAATAAAGTAAATGCTACAACACAAAATGCTTCTTTTGTTTTAAAATTTAACCAATTTAAACTGAAGAAAGTAAATGCTACAACACAAAATGCTTCTTTTGTTTTAAAATTTAACCAATTTAAACTGAAGAAAGTAAATGCTACAACACAAAATGCTTCTTTTGTTTTAAAATTTAACCAATTTAAACTCAAGAAAGTGAATGCTAAAACACAAAATGCTCATTGCTGTTTAAAATTTAACCAAACTAAACCAAAGAAAGTAAATGTTAAACACGAAATGCACCTTGCGGTTTAAAATATAAAGAATTTCAACCAAAGAAAGTAAATGTTACAACACGAAATGCTTCTTTTGTTTTAAAATTTAACCAATTTAAACTGAAGAAAGTAAATGCTACAACACAAAATGCTCATTGCTGTTTAAAATTTAACCAATTTAAACTGAAGAAAGTAAATGCTACAACACAAAATGCTCATTGCTGTTTAAAATTTAACCAATTTAAACCGAAGAAAGTAAATGCTACAACACAAAATGCTTCTTTTGTTTTAAAATTTAACCAATTTAAACTGAAGAAAGTAAATGCTACAACACAAAATGCTTCTTTTTAGTTTTAAAATTTAACCAATTTAAACTGAAGAAAGTAAATGCTACAACACAAAATGCTCATTGCTGTTTAAAATTTAGCCAATTTAATCTGAAGAAAGTAAATGCTACAACACAAAATGCTCCTTGCTGTATAAAATTTAACCAATTTAAACCAAATAAAGTAAATGCTACAACACAAAATGCTTCTTTTGTTTTAAAATTTAACCAATTTAAACTGAAGAATGTAAATGCTACAACACAAAATGCTTCTTTTGTTTTAAAATTTAACCAATTTAAACTGAAGAAAGTAAATGCTAAAACACAAAATGCTCATTGCTGTTTAAAATTTAACCAATTTAAACCAAAGAAAGTAAATGTTACAACACGAAATGCTCCTTCCTGTTTAAAATTTATCCAATTTAAACCAAAGAAAGTAAATGCTACAACACAAAATGCTTCTTTTAATTTAAAATTTAACCAATTTAAACCAGAGAAAGTAAATGCTACAACAAAAAATGCTTCTTTTGTTTTAAAATTTAACCAATTTAAACTGAAGAAAGCAAATGCTACAACACAAAATGCTTCTTTTGTTTTAAAATTTAACCAATTTAAACTGAAGAAAGTAAATGCTAAAACAGAATGCTCATTGCTGTTTAAAATTTAACCAATCTAAACCAAAGAAAGTAAATGTTACAACACGAAATGCACCTTGCGGTTTAAAATATAACCAATTTAAACCAAAGAAAGTAAATGTTACAACACGAAATGCTTCTTTTGTTTTAAAATTTAACCAATTTAAACTGAAGAAAGTAAATGCTACAACACGAAATGCTCCTTGCTGTTTAAAATTTAACCAATTTAAACCAAAGAAAGTAAATGTTACAACACGAAATGCTCCTTCCTGTTTAAAATTTAACCAATTTAAACCAAAGAAAGTAAATGTTAGAACACGAAATGCTCCTTCCTGTTTAAAACTTAACCAATTTAAACCAAAGAAAGTAAATGCTAAAACACAAAATGCTCCTTGCTGTTTAAAATATAACCAATTTAAACCTAAGAAGGTAAATGTTACAACACGAAATGCCCCTTGCGGTTTAAGATTTAACCAATTTAAACCAATGAAAGTAAATGTTACAACACGAAATGCTCCTTGCTGTTTAAAATATAACCAATTTAAACCAAAGAAGGTAAATGCTACAACACAAAATGTTTCTTGCGGTTTAAAATATAACCAATTTAAACCAAAGAAACTAAATGCTACAACACAAAATGTTCCTTGTGGTTTAAAATATAACCAATTTAAACCAAAGAAAGTAAATGCTACAACACAAAATATTCCTTGTGGTTTAAAATATAACCAATTTAAACCAAATGAAGTAAATATTACAACACAAAATATTTCTTGCTGTTTAAAATTTAACCAATTTAAACCAAAGAAAGGAAATGTTACAACACGAAATGCCCCTTGCTGTTTAAAATTTAACCAATTTAAACCAAAGAAAGTAAATGTTACAACACGAAATGCTCCTTGCGGTTTAAAATTTAACCAATTGAAACCAAAGAAAGTAAATGTTACAACACGAAATGCCTCTTGCTGTTTAAAATTTAACCAATTTAAACCAAAGAAAGTAAATGTTACAACACGAAATGCCCCTTTTGGTTTAAAATTTAACCAATTTAAACCAATGAAAGTAAATGTTACAACACGAAATGCTCCTTGCTGTTTAAAATTTAACCAATTTAAACCAAAGAAGGTAAATGCTACAACACAAAATGTTCCTTGTGGTTTAAAATATAACCAATTTAAACCAAAGAAAGTAAATGCTACAACACAAAATATTCCTTGTGGTTTAAAATATAACCAATTTAAACCAAATGAAGTAAATATTACAACACAAAATATTTTTTGCTGTTTAAAATTTAACCAATTTAAACCAAAGAAAGTAAATGTTACAACACGAAATGCCCCTTGCTGTTTAAAATTTAACCAATTTAAACCAAAGAAAGTAAATGTTACAACACGAAATGCCCCTTGCTGTTTAAAATTTAACCAATTTAAACCAAAGAAAGTAAATGTTACAACACGAAATGCTCCTTGCGGTTTAAAATTTAACCAATTTAAACCAAAGAAAGTATATGTTACAACACGAAATGCCCCTTGCTGTTTAAAATTTAACCAATTTAAACCAAAGAAAGTAAATGTTACAACACGAAATGCTCCTTCCTGTTTAAAATTTAACCAATTTAATCCAAAGAAAGTAAATGTTACAACACGAAAAGCTCCTTGCTGTGTAAAATTTAACCAATTTAATCCAAAGAAAGTAAAGGTTACAACACGAAATGCTCCTTCCTGTTTAAAATTTAACCAATTTAAACCAAAGAAAGTAAATGTTACAACACGAAATGCTCCTTGCTGTTTAAAATTTAACCAATTTAAACCAAAGAAAGTAAATGTTACAACACGAAATGCTCCTTGCTGTTTAAAATTTAACCAATTTAAACCAAAGAAAGTAATGGTTACAACACGAAATGCTCCTTGCTGTTTAAAATTTAACCAATTTAAACCAAAGAAAGTAAATGTTACAACACGAAATGCTCCTTGCGGTTTAAAATTTAACCAATTTAAACCAAAGAAAGTAAATGCTATAACACAAAATGCTCCTTCCTGTTTAAAATTTAACCAATTTAAACCAAAGAAAGTAAATGTTACAACACGAAATGCTCCTTCCTGTTTAAAATTTAACCAATTTAAACCAAAGAAAGTAAATGTTACAACACGAAATGCTCCTTGCTGTTTAAAATTTAACCAATTTAAACCAAAGAAAGTAAATGCTACAACACAAAATATTTCTTGCGGTTTAAAATATAACCAATTTAAACCAAAGAAAGTAAATGCTAAAACACAACATGTTTCTTGCTGTTTAAAATATAACCAATTTAAACCAAAGAAAGTCAATGCTACAACACAAAATGTTTCTTGTGGTTTAAAATATAACCAATTTAAACCAAAGAAAGTAAATGCTATAACACAAAATGGTTCTTGCTGTTTAAAATATAACCAATTTAAACCAAAGAAAGTAAATGCTACAACACAAAATTTTTCTTGCGGTTTAAAATATAACCAATTTAAACCAAAGAAAGTAAATGTTACAACACGAAATGCTCCTTCCTGTTTAAAATTTAACCAATTTAAACCAAAGAAAGTAAATGTTACAACACGAAATGCTCCTTGCTGTTTAAAATTTAACCAATTTAAACCAAAGAAAGTAAATGTTACAACAAGAAATGCTCCTTGCTGTTTAAAATTTAACCAATTTAAACCAAAGAAAGTAAATGTTATAACACGAAATGCTCCTTGCTGTTTAAAATTTAACCAATTTAAACCAAAGAAAGTAAATGTTACAACACGAAATGCTCCTTGCTGTTTAAAATTTAACCAATTTAAACCAAAGAAAGTAAATGTTACAACACGAAATGCTCCTTCCTGTTTAAAATTTAACCAATTTAAACCAAAGAAAGTAAATGTTACAACATGAAATGCTCCTTCCTGTTTAATATTTAACCAATTTAAACTAAAGAAAGTAAATGTTACAACACGAAATGCCCCTTGCTGTTTAAAATATAACCAATTTAAACCAAAGAAGGTAAATGCTACAACACAAAATGTTTCTTGCGGTTTAAAATATAACCAATTTAAACCAAAGAAAGTAAATGCTAAAACACAAAATGTTTCTTGCTGTTTAAAATATAACCAATTTAAACCAAAGAAAGTAAATGCTACAACACAAAATGTTTCTTGTGGTTTAAAATATAACCAATTTAAACCAAAGAAAGTAAATGCTATAACACAAAATGTTTCTTGCTGTTTAAAATATAACCAATTTAAACCAAAGAAAGTAAATGCTACAACACAAAATGTTCCTTGTGGTTTAAAATATAACCAATTTAAACCAAAGAAAGTAAATGCTACAACACAAAATTTTCCTTGTGGTTTAAAATATAACCAATTTAAACCAAATGAAGTAAATGCTACAACACAAAATATTTCTTGCTGTTTAAAATATAACCAATTTAAACAAAAGAAAGTAAATGCTACAACACAAAATGTTCCTTGTAGTCTTAACATTTAACCAATTTAAACCAAAGAAAGTAAATGCTAAAACACAAAATGCTCATTGCTGTTTAAAATTTAACTAATTTAAACCAAAGAAAGTAAATGTTACAACACGAAATGCCCCTTGCTGTTTAAAATTTAACCAATTTAAACCAAAGAAAGTAAATGTTACAACACGAAATGCTCCTTCCTGTTTAAAATTTAACCAATTTAAACCAAAGAAAGTAAATGTTACAACACGAAATGCTCCTTGCTGTTTAAAATTTAACCAATTTAAACCAAAGAAAGTAAATGTTACAACACGAAATGCTCCTTGCTGTTTAAAATTTAACCAATTTAAACCAAAGAAAGTAATTGCTACAACACGAAATGCTCCTTGCTGTTTAAAATTTAACCAATTTAAACCAAAGAAAGTAAATGTTACAACACGAAATGCTCCTTCCTGTTTAAAATTTAACCAATTTAAACCAAAGAAAGTAAATGTTATAACACGAAATGCTCCTTGCTGTTTAAAATTTAACCAATTTAAACCAAAGAAAGTAAATGCTAAAACACAAAATGCCCCTTGCTGTTTAAAATATAACCAATTTAAACCAACGAAGGTAAATGCTACAACACAAAATGTTTCTTGCGGTTTAAAATATAACCAATTTAAACCAAAGAAAGTAAATGCTAAAACACAAAATGTTTCTTGCTGTTTAAAATATAACCAATTTAAACCAAAGAAAGTAAATGCTACAACACAAAATATTTCTTGTGGTTTAAAATATAACCAATTTAAACCAAAGAAAGTAAATGCTATAACACAAAATGTTTCTTGCTGTTTAAAATATAACCAATTTAAACCAAAGAAGGTAAATGCTACAACACAAAATGTTCCTTGTGGTTTAAAATATAACCAATTTAAACCAAAGAAAGTAAATGCTACAACACAAAATTTTCCTTGTTGTTTAAAATATAACCAATTTAAACCAAATGAAGTAAATGCTACAACACAAAATATTTCTTGCTGTTTAAAATATAACCAATTTAAACAAAAGAAAGTAAATGCTACAACACAAAATGCTCCTTGTAGTCTAACATTTAACCAATTTAAACAAAAGAAAGTAAATGCTACAACACAAAGTGCTCCTTGTGGTTTAAAATATAACCAATTTAAACCAAATGAAGTAAATGCTACAACACAAAATGCTCCTTGTGGTTTAAAATATAACCAATTTAAACCAAATGAAGTAAATGCTACAAGACAAAATGCTCCTTGTGGTTTAAAATATAACCAATTTAAACCAAATGAAGTAAATGCTACAACACAAAATGCTCCTTGTGGTTTAAAATATAACCAATTTAAACCAAATGAAGTAAATGCTACAACACAAAATGCTCCTTGTGGTTTAAAATATAACCAATTTAAACCAAATGAAGTAAATGCTACAACACAAAATGCTCCTTGTGGTTTAAAATATAACCAATTTAAACCAAATGAAGTAAATGCTACAACACAAAATGCTCCTTGTGGTTTAAAATATAACCAATTTAAACCAAATGAAGTAAATGCTACAACACAAAATGCTCCTTGTGGTTTAAAATATAACCAATTTAAACCAAATGAAGTAAATGCTACAACACAAAATGCTCCTTGTGGTTTAAAATATAACCAATTTAAACCAAATGAAGTAAATGCTACAACACAAAATGCTCCTTGTGGTTTAAAATATAACCAATTTAAACCAAATGAAGTAAATGCTACAACACAAAATGCTCCTTGTGGTTTAAAATATAACCAATTTAAACCAAATGAAGTAAATGCTACAACACAAAATGCTCCTTGTGGTTTAAAATATAACCAAATGTCCACTAGTTTTTTCAGACAGCAAGAAATAAAAGTTATGCCAAGGAGTTCTAAACTAAACATGTAATGTTGTATTTTGCTCTACATCTAATTTAAAAAAAAAGTACTTGAAATATATTTTGTTTTTTAAAATGTTTGAAATGTATTTAATAGTAAGCCAACCCACTCATGGACTAACACATGGGCAACAATAAAAGCAGTAAAAACATTTAAACTAAACCGCAAGAAACTTGAGTGACGTAAATCTTGTTTTTCCTCAGGAGGTACTGAAGATGTTTTGAAACTCTGTGGTATGTTTAGCCTAACAATCAGTAATGTGTAGTAAAATAACGGAGCTAAGGGACGGACCTTGGGACAGAAAAATGACCGAAAAATTATGAAATTAGCAAATTTTTAGGTTTATGCATACAAAGCTTCAATGATCGGTTGGCACTGAAATTTTTTAGACTGCTTCACTTTTAAAGGCCATAAAGGGCTGGATCCAAGCCAAATTCAGCGGAAAGGGGTGGTTAAAGAAAAGCTATGAATCTGAGGAGAGACTACAAGACAAAAGAGGGAAGGTGTGACAAACACGTAATGTGACGCATGTGTGTAGAAAAATTAGTTTTTTCTCCACTTGACATCTTTAATACACAAACTGATCCAAGCGCTTTAAATTTTGTGCTATGCTTTTGGGTTCAACATATGAAAATTTGTTTAGTAAACTTTAAAAAATCTGATGTGTTGCGCTCACATGACTTTCTCTACTCTTGTACTAACCATTCTTACAAACTCTTATTGCTATATCTTCTTCATGTTAATACAGATATCTGATGTGTTACACTCACATGACTTTCTCTACTCTTGTACTAACCATTCTTAC
The DNA here is from genome assembly GCA_030765045.1 of Tenodera sinensis. Taxonomy (NCBI): domain Eukaryota; kingdom Metazoa; phylum Arthropoda; class Insecta; order Mantodea; family Mantidae; genus Tenodera; species Tenodera sinensis. The sequence goes on from CM060964.1 coordinate 388,536,994, forward strand.
AAACTCTTATTCCTATATCTTCTTCATGTTAATACAGATATCTGATGTGTTACACTCACATGACTTTCTCTGCTCTTGTACTAACCATTCTTACAAACTCTTATTACTGTATCTTCTTCGTGTTAGTTAAGATAAACATTCGTACAAATTATCTTATTGCTTATTTCCTTGTAGGTGCAAAGGGAATAGGGAAATACAGTAGGCTTTGTGCGATAGCCAAATGTTTTAAAGCTTTGAGATTCAGTTCTCTTTGCACACTTAACGTATAAAAAAGGAACGATGTTCCGTTTCACGAAGGTTTTTAAGTTTTACGAAACTCGCACACATAACAAGGAATATCTCCAAAATGGTTCACCCTACAAGAAAATTAATTGAGACATAAATTGTGTATTTTAGCAAGATCTACATTTTTTGTAGAGTATGATTTGGTCTATCTCTAACGGTTTACCAGTTATGCAAAAGTCGCCCAGAGTAAATACGATTACAGGGGCTATAGCCAGAAAATTCAAGATATGCGTTTCATTTGTCATCAAAATATCTCAAACATATGACATTTTAATCAAAATCGTTAAGAGCCATTTTCAAGAAAATCAAAATTTTCGAAAATTTTCCATGTAAAGGGTAGTTTAGGGTGGGGCTATTTTCTTCAAAATCTTCTTGTCGCATCCTTGAAAGACATTAAACTTAAATACCAACTTTGGTTTTTAACCGACTTTTCGTTTTTGAGTTTTGCTGTCCAAAGACATATTTCCGGTGAAATCTCGACATCGAATTTTTGGGTGGAATACAATACTTCCCCTACTTACCAGTAGAGAAAGTAAGAATTAAATACACACCAAAAATGTGAAAAAAAATGTTTTGAATGTCCATCAAATAAAAGAAATTATTTTGAAAGTAATCATTTCATCTTTCTGCCAGAGATTGGTATTGTTGGGCAATTAGTGTATAAAATAATAAAACTGTTGTGATATTTTAGTTTTTGATGCGCATGGCATATTTTCAGTATTAAGGTATTTTCGTAATGTGAATACATTGAATAATTAATTCCCTCAAAACTATAGAACATTGTGCTGGAACTTCGTGTTGTAGTTTATAACAAACACCGTTAAGTGTGCAAAGTATTGATTTCATACATAGAAAAATATACAACATTCAAATTTCAGTGCCAGGGTCTCCTACTCGCTTCAAATTTGCAAGATCCGTATCCTAGAGTAGATTAACTAGTGCCTTTATCGCCTATTTGGTTAAATTGTTATATGTTACTTACCAATATCAGCAAGTAGATGTAGAGTTGTGCAGTTCTCCAACTTCTCCCAATGCTCGATTTGCTTCCCTCGAAGGAACTTTCCACACTGAACTGCCAGTCCACTTGTCCTGGCTGGCTCAGTTGGTCCGTAGGGCTCCACTTGGAAGGGATGTTGTCGCTGGCCAATAGAAATGCACGACAGTGACGCGTATATCTTTTCTTTTGAATGTGTTCTGTTTTTCAAATGGGAAGAGTCCTTTCCTACAGCGAATGAGATGCATTGCCCCCACTCTCCTTCTCTCCTTCTCACTTCCACACTGTTGTGCTTGTCTCTGGGAATGTCTCCCCCACCAGGCCAGTTAGGGGCAGGGGTAGAAAAAAGATTTGTGTGCAGAAGCGTGCCTCTTCAGTCCAACACTGATTGGACAAAATGAACCGAAGCTTCTCCCACCTTTCCCATAAGAGGGGTGGGTATCTGCGTCTCTTTTCAACATATCTTTCTCTTTCTTCAGTCATGAGATATGATAAACCAAATATTGTATTCCCTATCTATGACATAGGGCATAGGCTATGTGATACTCCATCTGACCCTGGAATGCTCAATGGAATCCAAACTGAATGTTCCAAACCTAATTTTGCACTTAAATTCAAAATTTGATACGCACTCCCACATTATGTACCTAAATATTTTCTTAAATCGGTAGTTTATAATTATAGTTTATTAATTACCCGTCTTTCTGTACCTAAAGCACATCCTCCCAAAATTCTGTAAGCAGATGAATAAAAATTGAAATACCAATGTACGACGTATGTAAGCTGTTTTAACATTCACAACAACTTGGCGGTTTAAAATACGTATAAGTCACACAAATGATTATAAAGTATTCTTTGTACCTAACTCAAATTGGTTTCCCCTTAAAAAAATACTCCCGGTTCAAATTATAAGTCGGGGGGGGGGGGCCTCTTCCCGCTGCCCACGCAATCACTCTTTCTATAATCGATCCAACCTTAGATCCGCACTTTATGTAAACACAAACCGCCAGCAACTAACTCGCGATACGCCGAAACTAAAGTCACCATAAAATATAGTAGGTACCTTAAATATCGGCGATTATCTGTGAATTTTCAAGATGTATGATAACTAGGGCGAGGAAGTTCATGCATGTGCATGTTTTTTCATAGGGGTTAAAAATGTATGCTTTTACATCATGTACACGAATTATGGAATTTTCAGTTATTTGCACACGATTTTATGATGCATATAACTGCATGTTTTCTTGATTTTTGATAAATGCATAATATTTCAATATTATAGTCCCTATATTGCATATTTTAATGATTTTTGTGTTTTTTTATTCTTTTTTCCATCTGTATAATATGGTAAAATCAGGACAAACTCTGAAAGGTATTTTTCCTAACTTAATTCATATAACTTGCTTGGCACACGCTCTTCGTTGCATTTCTGAGACAATACGTGATTCTTTCCCATTGGTAGATAGATTTGTGTGTAGTACAAAGAGAATTTTTGTTAAATCTCCTGAAAGAGTTAAGTTGTTTAGATGAACAGCACCTAATATCAGACTTCCTCCTGCACCAGTGTTAACTCGATGGGGAACATGGGTCGATGCAGTTTTATATTATGCTGAACACATAGAAATAGTCGAAGAGGTTGTTAATTCATTGGACTCAAAAGATGCTTCATCAATAGAAACTGTACAAAATATTATGTCAGGCACTGGGTTAAAAGAGGATCTTAGTTTCATATCTGCCTATTTGTCTTTCTTATCAACAGCCATAACGGCATTGGAAGCTGTAGGATCTCCTTTGAATAAATCACTTACTGTCTTTGGGGAAAAAAAATATGTGCTCTAAGTTCGGTTTCTGGTAGCATAGGACAAAAAGTGAAAGAGAAAGTGAATTATGTAATTTCAAACAATTCTGGTTATAAACAATGTCCGATATTCGAGACATCCTCGAAAGAAAACCATCTGTCACACCAAGAGACTTGACTCTCTCTGTGAAGCAGTTAACATCATTTAAATATGCCCGATAACATCTTGTGACGTGGAGAGAAGTTTCTCACGTCACAAAAGTGTTTTGCGAGACAACAGACGATGTTTTACAGTTGAAAATTTGTGCAAAGTGTTAGTTATGAACTGCAATTTAGCAGTTAATACTAGCAGCGGGACCACTTCTGCTTCAACCTCTAGTCTAAGGAATAAGGTAACTTTATTTATTATTTATACTAACTCGTCTTGTCTACTGCAAAGGGACATTAATTGTTTTAATGAAATAGTGCATATTTCTGGGTATATTTTCAAGTTTTTAAGAGCATATTTGCATGCATATTTTAGTGTATTTTAGGGCATGAACTTCCGAGCCCTAATGATAACCCTGGTAAAGAATACTTAAATGTAACGTGATAGCAGTGTTTTTCCTAAAACGCCCAAGTAAATATCATTCTTTTGCAACGTAAACATGAGGTAGGAGTGCACGTGCTGTTTGTTTGTGTTAGTCGCATGTGATATAAACATCAGGTTATCGCGGAAGGACACAATGTGCCGATCTAAGGCTGGATGGTGACGTCACGTGGCAAGCAAGTACGTGCACCTTACATTTTACGATATAATTCAAATCCCACCGTACTATCCAAGTATCTCTACTCTACTTACCTTCTTTTCTAACATGAAATGTCAACGCAGGCGTGTTAGTTGAAAACAAAGCTCTCATTTGGTAATATTTGTAAAATAGAAATTAAAATTATCTTTAGGAAGAAGTAAAAACGGTGTGCCACATAATCGTGCATTTACCACTTTGTTAAGGGACACTGGGAGTAAAATTTTGGTCAAAATTGTCAAAAAGTCGGAAATTGTTTTTTTACCTTAAAATGTTCCTGTGCATTTGGATCAGCTAACATTTTTCATATCCCCCACTCCACGTGGTCATTACGGCCCAGTGCTCTTCCCTTAACGTACACAGGATGCTCCAATATAAAAGCCTCTTTTTCTCAAAACTACATTTCTGCACATTCCAAAAGAAGGTCGCGCCTGAGTTTTGCTTCAAATTCAATGGAAATTTCCAAAAGTATTCACAAATAGCAGCTAAACAAAACTGTGCTTCAATATTGATTTTATCATTAACATGAATTCCAAAAACATTTTTTATGAAAAAAATCAATAATTTTTAAGATTAAATTTTCTTTGTTATTAAAAAAATATGCACAGCATAATCAGCAAACGTATTTGAAATATCTCTTCATACAATTGTTACCCATGTTTTAGAGTATCAGTTCTGCCAATATAAATGAATTTTGAAAAGTCAATAGACGCGAGCTCTATTTTGAAAATGTGCCTATTAAATTCACAAAATAATTCATATATCATAAACGAATTATCCGATTTTAATGAAATTTGGTGTACCTCCTATTCTCATTCAAATACAAACACAGTAAAAATTTCAGAAAAATCTATCAAGAAATGTGGAACTTTCAAATTTCACTCCCAGTGTCCCTTAAGAGCTTCCATCACGTGTTTTTCGCATTCTTCAACATTTAGGTTATAATTGCAATGCAGCCCTTACTAAAAGGCCTTTTAGTAAGGTAATAAACGAAAACAGAACGTGAGACTGCGCCTCTTTCTCTATTAAGGCAGTATTTTATTGGCTGAACTGGTCTCTCTGTTTCAGCAATCGGAAGATACAACGCAGGGGAACATCAAATAAATGCCACAATTACGACAGCTATCACTTTTGAAAAAAGCAATATACTGGAAACGGAGAAAGAGAGAGAGAGTGAGAGGGGAGGGGGAGGAGAAGGTTTGCCTATCGCTTTCGCCTACTGAATCCTTCTTTATAATGTGCAATGAAAGTGTATCTCTGTTAACATGAATATATAGAAGGATCAGGCTCGGTAAGAATACTTTGTACAAGAGTGAGCAAAGAAAATCATTTGTATATAGTAGGTACATCAGATTTTTACTCTCTATACTGGTAAGTAGGGGAAGTATTGTATTCCACTCAAAAATTCGATGTCGAGATTTCACTGGAAATATATGTTTCCAGAGTCCTGAATCCAAAAAAAAAAAAACATTTTTAGAAAAAGGTCCGGGTCTGTGTGCCAATCTCTGTGTCTGTCACTCTGTGAACAGCATAACTCAAAAACGAAAAGTCGGTTAAAAACCAAAGTTGGTATTTAAGTTTAATGTCGTTCAAGGACGCGACACGAAGATTTGGAAGAAAATAGCCCCACCCTAAACTACCCTTTACCTGGAAAATTTTTCGAAAATTTTGATTTTCTTGAAAATGGCTCCTAACGATTTTGATTAAAATGTCACATGTTTGAGACATTTTGATGACAAACCAAATGTATATCTTGAATTTTCTGGCTATAGCCCCTGTAGTCGTATTTCCTCTGGACGACTTTTGCATAACTGGTGAACCGTTAGAGATAGAGCAAATCATACTATACAAAAAATGTAGATCTTGCTAAAATACACAATTTATGTACCGATAAATTTTGTTGTAAGGTGAACCATTTCGGAGATATTCCTTGTTGTGTGTGTAAGTTTCGGAAAACTTAGAACTTTAGCGAAATGCAACAACGTTGTTCATTTTTTTATATATTAATCGTGCCAAGAGAACGGAATCTCAAAACTTAAAAAGATTTCACTATCGCACAAAGCCTACTGTATTCTAATATTCCCCTTGTACCTACAAGGAAATAAGCAATAAGATAATTTGTACGAATGTGTATCTTAACTAACATGGAGATATAGGAATAAGAGTTTGTAAGAATGGTTAGTACAAGAGTAGAGAAAGTCATGTAAGTGCAACACATCAGATTTTTATCATTAAAATATATGCTGTGCATATTTTAATACATTAAACAGCTATAAATAATTTTAGTTATACATGTTGCGCATTATCATAGATGACCACAGCGATCAAAACTAGAGAAAATCTTATTTGAGGTTATAAAATAATGTAATTTAACTGGAAATTAGTTTATTAGCGTAATATCATCAACGTATAATTGCAATGTAATTCCAGCACGGTCCGATTGTTCATTTTCTGTAAAATGGGAAGGGAAATATTGTCCCTATTTCCCGAATGTGCATAGCTTTACAAGAAGGGTCATTAGCCTTTCGTTCATGTTATACCTGAATTTCGGGACCCACGGTTTGGGATAAGGCTGTGCATACTCTGGCAAAGCAAAGCTCATTGTATTTCGCTTCCTTTTATCTTTCTGTTCATCTTAAAAGGGCTGGAGTCGTTCTGTCTGAGCCAGGGCGTATTCAAAATGGCACGAACTATATAACAAAAACGTGCCGAATTGCCCTATGAGACGCATTTTGTTGTACGTGTTAACACACTAATTTCTAAGACAGAAAATTTCGTATTTTCTCGAAAACACATCTTGAAGTCACGCCAAAGCAATTATTTCGACGAATCACGGAACAATATTTTAAATAATATATTTATGTGATTCACTATACTTGGACTTCTGTGGGATATATGTATTGCTAATAAAGGATTATTCCCACTTCAGAAGGACTTCCTTACATCCATAAAGTTTCTTTTGGGATTACGTGGGGAAATGAAAAACATAAATATGTCATAGGCTTAACCAAGACTGCCTGGAAAACTTTTTTTTCCTCCGTTATTCGAGGACTGCATGAGCGTCGGCAGACATATTTCCGGGGGGGGGGGGGGGCACATGTTTGAAATTTGCAATCAGATAATATTAATTCGTTATTTTATTGTCAAAATTTATAATATTTGTTGCATATAACCATATTAATTTGTGCTAAATTAAAATTGATCTTTTAAAATAGTAGTTTAATAGTCAGTAATAGATTTCATATTAAGCTGATCAACTTCCAGGGGGGTCCACGGCCCCCCCCCCCTTGCCCCCCCCCCCCTTCGCGACGCCCATGAAGGACTGGGTATATTTTATAACAATCCCTCACCCTTTGAAGTAAGAAACAGAATACGCCTAAACACAACAACAAAATTCCAATTTCCGATGAAGCATCCATCAGTGGATGCGATCAATCAGACCAACCAGTGTAAACAAGACTTCGATTGTGGCACCCAGTTCTTACCGAGCTGTGCATGGACGTTACTAAAGAACTTTCAGCACTCACCAGGGTTGCCAACTCGTACGGTAATTATGGGGGTGTACGATAATTGAATGTATGATAGTTCGATACCGGAGAAATATCATTTTCACTGGTTTGTCACACCAGCGAAATGAAACTAATTATAAATGCCCTCATGGCCTGTCTCCACCCCTCTAAGTCAATCATTTCATATCGTACTAATCCTTCTACCCTTTAACCTCTTTTTGCCAGTGTGCTCAGATCTGGTAATCTCAATGAAGAAGGCGCCGTTCCGAAAATTGGTGATCAATGGAGAAAACTCGGAATACGTGATATTCGGTGTGAAATAAAGAATATTCCTGAACCTGACCGGTTTTGAAGTGCTGTTAAACACTTGGAGGAAATACTGATTTCAAATAACTAGCGGCCTTTGCATAATCAGTGATTTCATTTCCCCACAGAAAAGCTTCTTGTGAAAGGGTTTTCCTAAACTGGGCTTAATAAAAACTAAAGTTAGAAGCAGATCGGCACTATATATGGTAAATGAATTTATTCTGTCGCCTTAGTTTTAAAATAATGCGGTAGGTCCGAAAATCTGTTAGTCACCGAGAAGATGTTAAGGTTTATTTCAACAACAAATTTGTACAACGCTGCAACGGTTGAAGAAGCTGAACTTTCAGATAAATAATGCGAGAAACATAACTGCTAAAGTTGCAATACTGGTTGAGGTCATCAATCTTGTAAGAGAATATCATAAACATCATTAATATTACATTTTCATAAGTATTATGCTGATATTTTTATTGTTGTAGCATTTGGTTTAAGATGTACGATAATTTTGAATCCAAATCTATAGTTTTGAGTGACTGGTACGATAATTTTACTTTTAAATGTTGGCAACCCTGGCACTCACTGAATATGAGGAGGCAATATTACTATAGAGCAGGGATCTCCAAACTTTCTAGCCTTAGGGCCGAATTGATTAGTCCAGAAAGTTCCGAGGGCCAGGACCGTTTCAATTTTTCCTGCATTATCTGTAATTTCTAGACTAGTCGCCAAGTACGGGCCCTGAGCCGAACACACCTGAGGGATCTTCAGGATACAAATAATGTGTGATATTTAGGAGATACACACACACACACACACACACACACACACACACACACACACACACACACACACACACACACACACACACACACACACACACACACACACACACACACACACACACACACACACACATTCCAAACTTTGGTTTACATACATATACGATATTCTTTACCCCAACATAATCCAAGGGTGAAACCGCGGGATGTTCACTAATGTTAACGAGAATCATTTCAATTATTTGTTAGTTATAATATTTTAAGTTTAATTTTCTGATTATTATACTTGTCATTAAGCTTTACCTAGCAAGCAAATAAAACAGACTAAATAAAACAAACTAATATTAAGGTTTTTTATCCAATCTAACTTATGACCGCAACAGAATTATTGTAACCAAATATTATAAATAATTATTATGTTGTTGTTGTTTGTAGTGTTTAACGCCCGCTTTTACTACTACGGCACCACAGGCGGTGACACTGATGACACATGGAATGAAGCTGGAGCACCGGTGGAATGAGATGGCGGGGGAAACCGGAGCACCTGGAGAAAACCCGCCCTGACGCCGCTTCGTCCACCACGAATACCACATGCGGGTCCCAGGGATCGAACCCGGGCCGCCTAGGTGGTAGTCGAGTGCACTAACCGCTCGGCCACGGCGCCGCCATTAATTATTATTGTATTATATGTGTGTTAATATTTACGTTGACTTGTAACAATATGTAACTGAGTCAAATAATATTGTAAGAATTTATTTTGTAATTAATTGATAAATTAAACTTAAATAAATAAATTTGTGGTTCATGACACCGTTAACTTTACAAAACTAACAACAATAACAAACCATTAGCAGTCGCGGGCCGGATTTGGCCCGCGGGCCGTGGTTTGGAGACCCCGGCTATAGAAGATACGAGTATAAGCGACACTTTTGAAATTGAAGATTTTAACACAGACGTTATAAAGTATGTTGCGAGTTACATTGCATACAAATGCCGGCCTTTTGACAGATCTTTGGGAAGCAAAGACAGTGACTGTAATTTGCCAGAACAAGTGCCACACGACTGGAACACAGATATTTATTCGTCCGACTGAACAGTGGTGCCAAAAAGTGAAGGAATAGGAAGTTATATTTGCGGGATTCCATGGCTTTAACGTTTCAAAATGTGCTGCAGTGATGAAAGCACTTACTGGCACGATTTGCTCTAAATTTCCTGAATTGGATGAAAGAACTGTTTCCCTATACGTCAGGACTCGCACTTTCATTAGGATACGGCATTTCAATAATGAATTAAAAGCTGTAAGTATGACAAAAACGAACGTGAGGAAGTATCAACAGTGGACGCCAGCTATTTCTTCTGCAACAACAGGACCAAAAGCAAGTCTACGTACTTTTAAGATCAAACAATAATTTGTTACTTGTTATTTTGATTGTAGTTTCGGTGGCGGTGGTAAAATTGGTTTGTAATTAGTAGAATGTATTGACGAACGTTTCTAATGTGTTTTCAGTTAAGGTATCTTTTCTATCACATATCACTGTATTTTGCTGCACGTTATTAAGTGTTTACGTCATGGAACTGTCAGTGAATGCTTTAAATGGTATAGATATGCATGTGATGACCTTGAACCTGTTGGCAGGCTGAGGTTCAGTCTGAATCTTCTTGCTGCGCATCAACATCTATAAGGAGTTTTCACGTTATGAAGGCACAATGGCTCTTATGGAGAGTCAGCGCGAAGTTGTCACTGTGATTCTTCCTCTTCTTCTGCTTCTTCTTCTGCTTCTTCTTCTGCTTCTTCTTCTGCTTCTTCTTCTTCTTCTTCTGCTTCTTCTTCTGCTCCTTCTTCTTCTTCTTCTGCTTCTTCTTCTTCCTCTTCTTCTTCTTCTGCTTCTTCTTCTTCTTCTGCTTCTTCTTCTTCTTCTTATTCTGCTTCTTCTTCTTCTTCTTCTTCTTCTTCTTCTTCTTCTTCTTCTTCTTCTTCTTCTCCTTCTTCTGCCTCTTCTTCTGCTTCCTCTTCTTCTTCTTCTGCTTCTTCTTCTTCTTCTTCTTCTTCTTCTTCTTCTTCTTCTTCTTCTTCTTCTTCTGCTTCTTCTTCTTCTTCTGCTTCTTCTTCTTCTTCTTCTTCTTCTTCTCCTTCTTCTGCCTCTTCTTCTGCTTCTTCTTCTTCTTCTTCTTCTCCTTCTTCTGCCTCTTCTTCTTCTTCTTCTTCTTCTTCTTCTCCTTCTTCTGCCTCTTCTTCTGCTTCTGCTTCTTCTTCTGCTCCTTCTTGTTCTTCTGCTTCTTCTTCTTCTTCTGCTTCGTCTTCTTCTTCTGCTTTTTCTTCTTCTTCTGCTTCGTCTTCTTCTTCTTCTTCTGCTTCGTCTTCTTCTTCTGCTTCTTCTTCTGCTTCTTCTTCTTTTTCTTCTTTTTCTTCTTCTTCTTCATCTTCTTCTTCTCCTTCTTCTGCTTCTCCTTCACCTCCTCCTCCTTCTCCTTCTTCTTCTTCTTCTTCTTCTTCTTCCTTCTTCTTCTTCTTCTCCTTCTTCTGCCTCTTCTTCTGCTTCTGCTTCTGCTTCTTCTTCTGCTTCTTCTTCTGCTTCTTCTTCTTCTTCTTCTTCTTCTTCTTCTTCTTCTTCTTCTTCTTCTCCTTCTTCTGCCTCTTCTTCTGCTTCTGCTTCTTCTTCTGCTCCTTCTTGTTCTTCTGCTTCTTCTTCTGCTTCGTCTTCTTCTTCTGCTTTTTCTTCTTCTTCTGCTTCGTCTTCTTCTTCTTCTTCTTCTGCTTCGTCTTCTTCTTCTGCTTCTTCTTCTGCTTCTTCTTCTTCTTTTTCTTCTTTTTCTTCTTCTTCTTCATCTTCTTCTTCTTCTTCTCCTTCTTCTGCTTCTCCTTCACCTCCTCCTCCTTCTCCTTCTTCTTCTTCTTCTTCTTCTTCTTCCTTCTTCTTCTTCCTTTTTCTTCTTCTTCTTCTTCCTCCTCCTACTTCTTCTTCTTCTTCTTCTTCTTCTTCTTCTTCTTCTCCTTCTTCTGCTTCTCCTTCACCTCCTCCTCCTTCTCCTCCTGCTTCTTCGTCGTCTTCTTCTTCTTTTTCTTCTTCTTCTTCTTCCTCCTCCTACTTCTTCTTCTTCTTCTCCTTCTTCTGCTTCTCCTTCACCTCCTTCTTCTTCTTCTTCTTCCTCCTTCTTCTTCTTCTTCCTTTTTCTTCTTCTTCTTCTTCTTCTTCTTCTTCTTCTTCTTCCTCCTCCTACTTCTTCTTCTTCTTCTTCTTCTCCTTCTTCTGCTTCTCCTTCACCTCCTCCTCCTTCTCCTTCTTCTTCGTCTTCGTCTTCTTCTCCTTCTCATTATGGTTATTATTATTATCATCATCATCATCATCATCATCATCATCATTATTATTATTATTATTATTATTATTATTATTATTATAATATTATTATTATTACTACTACTACTACTGCTATTCTATCATTATCATCAAACACGTAAGAATTGTTTTTCGCTCGCCACTTTTAATAATTTCGGCCGATTTTCCCGCACAACCCTTACCTGTATGTCATTAACCCATCAGGCCGGAAGGAAATACCGTTAGGTTGTGTCTTTGTTTCCCCATATGCCTTCCCGTCTCTGGCAAAACCCCTGTTATGGGCGCTTGCAAAGATGCATGAACCTACTTGGTTTACAGAACTGCCATGCTGTATATATTTCATTTATAATTGCACAAATGCCATTTATTGTAAGGACAGTTTCAAATAATTATTATATATTTTTCAGTTAATTTCTAGTAATATGCCTCCATTTATTACACTCTCTTAATAACTGTCAGCACTTTACATTTGACCTAAATATAATACATGTAATGTTACCTTAATCGGACATGGGTTCAACACCAAGAGGTGTTGGTCTGTTCACTGCCCTCACAAGAACTGGAGTCACTGCTGGTTAACCTAATGATCAGAGCCTCAATATCATCCTGCTTTCCACACATCGTCTTCTATCCCTTCAACGTGTTTGCAGTAATTTAACCATTGATCTTGGGTGTCATTGTCTATTAAACGTCCCATCTCCTTCTGCCTAAGGGCTCTGGGAGGGGATTTTTAGCTCCACGAGGTTAACTTGCACCAACATAGCAGCTACTAATGATTAGAATAAATAGAAATTTGGTGTGTTTATAGTTCAAGCATTTGTCCATTTAACTACTACATAATAATTAAATTACATTCATAGAATTCAATGCAAAAGGGGCATAAAGCACACTATGTATTCTGAAAAAAAAATGTTACACCTCATACTTCAGGTACACTTTTCTTGTAGGATTTTAAAGCTACAGGCACCAAAATTTATCTGAACAACATAAAGCATTGCTTGACATCGCCGGTTAAACATAAATCCTACGTAGTTTGTATTTTGCACATAAAAATATTTAATTCTTTATAGGAAAAAATATGGTAATATTTTTAAGCATTAAATTTTTTTTCTCCACATTATAGCTCTAATTCATAAAAGCGTTAACCGGCTGTACTCAAAAAACCTTGATAAATAAGCACTAAAAATTTGATATCAATATCTCTTATAGTTTTTGAGAAATGTGCACCTGAAGTGTGAAAAATCAAGATTTCGGGAAATTGTGATCAAAGCTGAAGTACCATTCTTTTCAAATTACACATACTTTCAGAATGCCTGCTCCATATTCCTGTTCACTTAAGTTTTCCTCACCTTTTCTTTTCCTTTTCTTAGCTCCAGCTTTATTTTCAAGCAACTGAACTTCCCTTTTTCCCTCTGAGAGTCGACGTATATATTTTTTATACAGGCTTCCTTCATATTCTGAGTAACTTTTATACCCATTTTTTCCATCACTGTAAATGTACCACTGCAACCATCATTATAACAAATAACACTATACCTATGTTATATATATCAAACTGAAGAATTATATATTTTTTTAACATTAAAAACAAAAAATGTATTTTTTGAAGTCAATCTACCTCTCAGTGCCCTTAAATGTAATGTTATGTCACCCAACATGTCCCTTTACCTGACTGCATACCATTTCTATTGGATTTAATTCGCAATGATACGGAGGCAACCTACAAACAATTACTCCATGTTCTTCTGCAATCGAGTCTGTAACAGTGGCACTATAGTTATCTCGCACAGAATTCACAAGTCAGCAATTCTCTTTTAAGGCAATCATGCGAGTATGGGATATGTTTTGATATCAGCCAATGTTTTATGTCCTCCTTATGGGATATTGTAGTTGGGAGTTTCTACTTTTCTACCGTGCTTAGGGTCCAAATGACCTAGCTGTCGATGGGCCTTTAAACCCCACTCACTCACTCACTCACTCACTCACTCACTCACTCACTCACTCACTCACTCACCCACTCACTCACTCACCCACTCACTCACTCACTCACCCACTCACTCACTCACCCACTCACTCACTCACTCACCCACTCACTCACTCACTCACTCACTCACCCACTCACTCACTCACCCACTCACTCACTCACCCACTCATTCACTCACCCACTCACTCACGCACTCACTCACTCACTCACCCACTCACTCACCCACTCACTCACTCACTGACCCACTCACTCACTCACTCACTCACCCACCCACTCACCCACTCACTCACTCACCCACTCACTCACTCACTCACTCACTCACCTACTCACTCACTCACCTACTCACTCACTCACCTACTCACTCACTCACCTACTCACTCACTCACTCACCCACTCACTCACTCACTCACCCACTCACCCACTCACTCACTCACTCACCCACTCACTCACTCACTCACCTACTCACTCACTCACCTACTCACTCACTCAGTCACTCTACCATGGTGGGAGGCATTCTCCATAACAATGACTGTTCCCGGTTCTATATTGGGCAATAGTTGGTTCCTGAACCACTGTTCAAATCTATCGCTGTCCATTTCATCATGAAAATCAGCAGAACCTTTTTTCGCCAAGAAGACAAGTTTCTCGCCGTGTTTTTTCACGAACACGAAGAAGCCACAAATATGCGTGTTATTAGCAATTTTGCACTGAAATGCTGTTTGAAGCAAAACGTCGCCAGTCATCGATTCGTCGACGCAACAGTTTTGTAGGTCACGCATTGATAACACAGTCTTCACACCGCTTGATAATGCATCCAAGTACTTTGATTCAGTCCTTTGCCGCCGATAGAGCAAGGGTCGGCAAATCTGCACCGGCTGATGATATGACGTAAACTAAGTTCAATCTTAGGTTTGTTCGCGTCAAAACAAACCCATGTGACCAGTGCACCGTTGTACGACAGGGTAGCAATGCGTGCAGGGAAGTAGTGCCATCCTAGCAATCTGAAATTTAGAATGAATTTATCGTTAAACGATGTGATATTCTACACAGATACTTAAGTGGTTAATTAACGCTGATGTATACTGATAAACAGAACTACAAGTCCCAACATGCAACTCGTGGAATTACCTGATATCTGAGTATTGTTTACAGCCAGCAGTTTCTATTTAGAATCATGGCGGACGGCCACGGTGAATTTGCTCTTGCGTCTTCGTCGATTTATGCAAAGTATAACGCGGGAAAACCATTGACTAGTGGTGAAAAAACAATAGTGTTGAACGTGTATTATAAGTTGTGTGCGAAATATCCAACTGTTCCCTTCAAAGAAGTAGCGAAATTAACTTCTGAGTTCACCGGTTTTTCGAGTGGCAGTATAAACAGTGCTCGCAAAGAAAAGTAATAATTATGACTTGTGCATCGTTTATTTTGTTGTGACTATCAATCTTATCGTCTCTAGTTACATGTTAGTCACTCTTTAAATTGACGGAATAAGGGATCGTATTCTTTCTGTTACGTATCGCATGCACTCACCACATGGTTGTGACAGTATTTCTGGCGCGAATGGCGGAAGGATACATTATAACTGTGCACTGGCCACCTGGGTTCAGTTTCGCGCGGATCAACCTTAGAGTGAATATACTCTGTTCATCAAGAGATTAGAGGAGATATAAACAAAGCACGGTTTGTATCACTCCGCGGCCACGTGCTTTCACAATGACGCAACACGGTTACCTACCGCTACGCGTAGGTATAATATGCATTTTACACTACTAAAGGATATATTTACGTGATCCAAATAACATGAAGCACATGGAAATTAACTGCTACTTACGTCTTCTCTGTCCACAATAACACTTTTTCATTTCCTGCTCACAATCTCGAAACCAGTCTCCAGAAGCAGCTTGTGGAGGCAAGTTCGTTTTATATCTGGAAGATTGGGATCAGAGTTAACTGCCAACGGCACTTTGTTTAAGGTGGAGGTTCACTGTTAACAAAGAACTGGTGAACTTTTCGACGGATTGCAGATCTCACACTCACAAATTCGTCGCAAACTACATCCAGCATTTATCTAGCACGTGGTCGCTTTTTACCGGTATCTTCACCAACTGACGATTTTTCTTTGGGTGTACTGTAAATACTTGCAACTGACACACCAGTAAACTCGGATGTTAATTTCATCACGTCTTCGATAGGAAGTTCAGGATATTTCTCATAGAACTTGTTAAATATGTTCAATATTGTTGTCTTTTCACCACTTCGCAACGGTTTGCCGCACTTATGTTTTACAACACTCACTTGTTCCGCCATGTTACTTTCATACTGAATAATGCGCGCGCAGAATGAATTAGGTTAGTTACAGATTCACTTAACTGCGTATTCTTACAGTTTAACTATGCTTAGTACACTTAGTTCATGCTTTAGCAAACATTAAATGACATTTCAGACCTCAGTAACAGTATTTCTTCAAGGGAATATTTACACGGCGAAAGCGTCGAGAGCGCGCGCTGTGGTCAAAACGCACGTGGCTTTGTTTACGCCTCCTCTAATCTCTAGATGAACAGAGTATAGATAGTAACACCATAGTAAGGGGCAAAGCAATACTTCGCTCTGCTTCAGCCTCGCTCCTCCAAAAACACGGGTTCAAATGTACACAAGCAGCGGTGTAATTTGCACTGATACGACATGGCTGTTTGGAAACTAGGAAAACGCAAAGGAACCTTCCTACGTATTTATGTAGGTATATTAGTGAAGTTAGAAAAGAGTTCTAACACAAAGGTTTTATGCTCCACCATACCCAAATTTACTAATTATAAGTCTGATAGCGATCCTTTAATGGACCTCCTTAAGTTCAAACTTTCATTAAAGGGCTGGTCTTCATCCAATCGGACAGTTCTATTATCATTGAAGGACAGATGTTCCACCAATCAGACAATTCCCATGCAGCAATGACAAAGTGCAATATCGATTAATTCTCGAAACGCAACTAGCGCGAGTTTTAAATGTCGGCGGGTGGTCGGACACTACTGACAGTGAGATGCAACTTACTCCACCTGCCCGCCTAAGTCAGATACAACTTTAACCTCAATAAAACACATCAACTTCCAAGAATATTGCACTAAGCACAGTCCCTAAGCAAATTAATTTTACTAATTGTATAATAAATAACTTATAATACATGAAATAAAGTTTCGTCTGAAAACCAATATATCAATTTGCCTCCTTCTATTTTTCAATGTTACGTAACACTCCAAGATTATCATGCAGCTGTGACGTGCTGGAAACGAATCGATCGTTTAGCGCCTGCGCACAACTCCAAATATCAGCTGTAGATCATTGTCCCTGGTGAGTGTTAGTACAACATTCTACAATATTTCAATTATAAAATTAGGTACATGGTCGAGCATAAATTGTCGTATCAAACTTAACTATAATGGTAATTAAGACGGTCGTACGCAAATTAGGAAACTCGCGTTTTAATTACAATTATAGTCTCATTGCATAATATACTATTATGATCTTAAAGCAATGAACCACGATTTTCAACTTTTAACAAATCCGTTCCCGTGGACGTCATACAGTAAAACCACAATTACGAACCGAGGCTGTGAATTTACAAACACAGTTTTGAAGTGACAATTACAGAATATGGCTGGTTTAGGTTTATTTAGAAAACTGGATATGGGAACATTTTCGACTTCAGTATCTTTAGCCCAACATATGTGTGTCTGTGTGTGTCTTTGTCTGTGTGTGTGTTTGTGAGTGTGTTTGTGTGTGACTGTGTGTCTGTGTGTGTTTGTGTGTGTCTGTGTGTGTCTGTGTGTGTGTTTGTGTGTGTATCTGTGTGTGTTTGTGTGTCTGTGTGTGTCTTTGTGTGTCTGTGTGTGTTTGTGTGTGACTGTGTGTCTGTGTTTGTGTGTGTGTCTGTGTGTGTTTGTGTGTGCGTCTGTGTGTGTGTCTGTGTGTGCGTGTGTATGTGTCTCTGTGTGTGTCTGTGTGTCTGTGTGTGTGTCTTTGTGAGTGTCTCTGTGTGTGTGCTTTGTGTGTGTGTCTGTGTGTGTGCCTGTGTGTGTCTGTGTGTGTGTCTCTGTGTGTGTGTTTGTGTGTGTTTGTGTGAGTGTCTCTGTGTGTGTTTGTGTGTGTGTTTGTGTGTGTTTATGTGTTTGTTTCTGTGTATGTGTTTGTTTGTGATTTTGTGTGTGTTTATGTGTTTGTTTCTGTTTGTGTGAGTGCCTCTGTGTGTGTGCTTGTGTGTGTTTGTGTGTGTGTTTGTGTGTTTGTGTGTGTTTGTGTGAGTGCGTGTGTGTTTGTGTGAGTGTGTCTGTGTGTGTTTGTGTGTGTTTGTGTGAGTGTGTGTTTGTGTGGGTGTGTCTGTGTGTCTGTTTGTGTGGGTGTGTCTGTGTGTGAGTGTGTCTGTGTGTGTGTCTGTTTGTGTGAGTGTGTCTGGGTGTGTGTTTGTGTCTGTGTTTGTGTGGGTGTGTCTGTGTGTGAGTGTGTCTGTGTGTGAGTGTGTGTGTGAGTGTGTTTGTGTGTGCGTTTGTGTGAGTGTGTCTGTGTGTGTTTGTGTGTGTTTGTGTGAGTGTGTCTGTGTGTGTTTGTGTGGGTGTGTCTGTGTGTGATTGTGTGAGTGTGTGTTTATGCGTTTGTGTGAGTGTGTCTGTGTGTGTGTTTGTGTGAGTGTGTCTGTGTGTTTGTGTGTGTGTTTGTGTGGGTGTCTCTGTGTGTGTTTGTGTGAGTGTGTCTGTGTGTGTGCGTGTGTGTTTGTGTGAGTGACTATGTGTGTTTGTGAGTGTGTCTGTGTGTGTTTGTGTGTGTTTGTCTGAATGTGTCTGTGTGTGTTTGTGTAAGTGTATCTGTGTGTGTGTTCTTGTGAGTGTGTCTGTGTGTGTTTGTGTGAGTGTGTCTGTGTGTGTTTGTGTGTGTTTGTGTGTGTTTGTGTGTAGGTTTGTGTGTGTCTGTGTTTGTTTGTGTGAGTGTGTCTGTGTGTGCGTGTGTGTGTGAGCGTGTGTGTGCATGTGTGTTTGTGTGAGTGACTCTATGTGTGTTTGTGAGTGTGTCTGTGTGTGTGTTTGTGTGTGTCTGTGTGTGTTTGTGTGTATGTTTGTGTGTGTGTCTGCGTGTGTTTGTGTGTGTCTGTGTGTGTCTGTGTGTGTTTGTGTGAGTGTATCTATGTGTGTGTTTGTGCGCGTGTGTGTTTGTGTGTGTCTGTGTGTGTTTGTGTGTGTTTGTGTGTGTCTGTGTGTGTTTGTCTGTGTGTGTGTCTGTGTGTGTTTGTCTGTGCGTGTGTGTCTGTGTGTGTTTGTGTGTGCGTGTGTCTGTTGTTTTGTGTGTGTGTGTGCGCGTGTGTGAGCGTGTGTGTGCGTGTGTCTGTGTGTGCGTGTGTATTTCTGTGTGTGCATGTGTGTCTGTGTGTGTTTGTGTGTCTGTGTGTGTTTGTGTGTCTGTGTGTGCGTTTGTGTGAGTGTCTGTGTGTGTTTGTGTGTGTGTGTTTGTGTGTGTCTGTGTGTGAGCGTGTGTGTGCGTGTGTGTTTGTGTGAGTGACTCAATGTGTGTTTGTGAGTGTGTCTGTGTGTGTGTTTGTGTGTGTGTCTGTGTGTTTGTGTATGTGTTTGTGTGAGTGTGTCTGTGTGTGTGCGTGTGTGTGTTTGTGTGTGTGTCTGTGTGTATTTGTGTGTATCTGTGTGTGTTTGTCTGTGTGTGTGCGTGTGTGTGTTTGATTGTCTGTGTGTGTGCGTGTGTGTGTGTCTGTGTGGGTGTGTCTGTGTGTGTTTGTGTGTGTCTGTGGTTGCGTGTGTCTGTTTTTTGTGTGTGTTTGTGTGTGTGGGCGTGTTTGAGCGTGTGTGTGCGTGTGTCTGTGTGTGCGTGTGTATTTCTGTGTGTGCATGTGTGTCTGTGTGTGTCTGTAAGTGTGTCTGTTTGTGTTTGTGTGTGTCTGTGTGTGCGTTTGTGTGAGTGTCTGTGTGTGCTTGTGTGTGTGTTTGTGTGTGTCTGTGTGTGTTTGTGTGTGTCTGTGTGTGTGTTTGTGTGTGTATCTGTGTGTGTTTGTGTGTGTATCTGTGTGTGTTTGTGTGTCTGTGTGTGTCTTTGTGTGTCTGTGTGTGTTTGTGTGTGACTGTGTGTCTGTGTTTGTGTGTGTGTCTGTGTGTGTTTGTGTGTGCGTCTGTGTGTGTGTCTGTGTGTGCGTGTGTATGTGTCTCTGTGTGTGTCTGTGTGTCTGTGTGTGTGTCTTTGTGAGTGTCTCTGTGTGTGTGCTTTGTGTGTGTGTCTGTGTGTGTGCCTGTGTGTGTCTGTGTGTGTCTCTGTGTGTGTGTTTGTGTGTGTGTTTGTGTGAGTGTCTCTGTGTGTGTTTGTGTGTGTTTGTGTGTGTGTTTGTGTGTGTTTATGTGTTTGTTTCTGTGTATGTGTTTGTGTGTGATTTTGTGTGTGTTTATGTGTTTGTTTCTGTTTGTGTGAGTGTCTCTGTGTGTGTGCTTGTGTGTGTGTTTGTGTGTTTGTGTGTGTTTGTGTGAGTGCGTGTGTGTTTGTGTGAGTGTGTCTGTGTGTGTTTGTGTGTGTTTGTGTGAGTGTGTGTTTGTGTGGGTGTGTCTGTGTGTCTGTTTGTGTGGGTGTGTCTGTGTGTGAGTGTGTCTGTGTGTGTGTCTGTTTGTGTGAGTGTGTCTGGGTGTGTGTTTGTGTCTGTGTTTGTGTGGGTGTGTCTGTGTGTGAGTGTGTCTGTGTGTGAGTGTGTGTGTGAGTGTGTTTGTGTGTGCGTTTGTGTGAGTGTGTCTGTGTGTGTTTGTGTGTGTGTTTGTGTGAGTGTGTCTGTGTGTGTTTGTGTGGGTGTGTCTGTGTGTGTTTGTGTGAGTGTGTGTTTATGCGTTTGTGTGAGTGTGTCTGTGTGTGTGTTTGTGTGAGTGTGTCTGTGTGTTTGTGTGTGTGTTTGTGTGGGTGTCTCTGTGTGTGTTTGTGTGAGTGTGTCTGTGTGTGTGCGTGTGTGTTTGTGTGAGTGACTATGTGTGTGTGTGAGTGTGTCTGTGTGTGTGTCTGTGTGTTTGTGTGTGTGTTTGTCTGAATGTGTCTGTGTGTGTTTGTGTGAGTGTATCTGTGTGAGTGTATCTGTGTGTGTGTTTTTGTGAGTGTGTCTGTGTGTGTGAGTGTGTCTGTGTGTGTTTGTGTGAGTGTGTCTGTGTGTGTTTGTGTGTGTTTGTGTGTGTTTGTGTGTAGGTTTGTGTGTGTCTGTGTTTGTTTGTGTGAGTGTGTCTGTGTGTGCGTGTGTGTGAGCGTGTGTGTGCATGTGTGTTTGTGTGAGTGACTCTATGTGTGTTTGTGAGTGTGTCTGTGTGTGTTTGTGTGTGTCTGTGTGTGTTTGTGTGTATGTTTGTGTGTGTGTCTGCGTGTGTTTGTGTGTGTCTGTGTGTGTCTGTGTGTGTTTGTGTGAGTGTGTCTATGTGTGTGTTTGTGCGCGTGTGTGTGTTTGTGTGTGTCTGTGTGTGTTTGTGTGTGTCTGTGTGTGTTTGTCTGTGTGTGTGTCTGTGTGTGTTTGTCTGTGCGTGTGTGTGTCTGTGTGTGTTTGTGTGTGCGTGTGTCTGTTGTTTTGTGTGTGTTTGTGTGTGTGCGCGTGTGTGAGCGTGTGTGTGCGTGTGTCTGTGTGTGCGTGTGTATTTCTGTGTGTGCATGTGTGTCTGTAAGTGTGTCTGTGTGTGTTTGTGTGTCTGTGTGTGCGTTTGTGTGAGTGTCTGTGTGTGTTTGTGTGTGTGTGTTTGTGTGTGTCTGTGTGTGAGCGTGTGTGAGCGTGTGTGTGCGTGTGTGTTTGTGTGAGTGACTCAATCTGTGTTTGTGAGTGTGTCTGTGTGTGTGTTTGTGTGTGTGTGTCTGTGTGTGTTTGTGTATGTGTTTGTGTGAGTGTATCTGTGTGTGTGCGTGTGTGTGTTTGTGTGTGTGTCTGTGTGTATTTGTGTGTGTCTGTGTGTGTTTGTCTGTGTGTGTGCGTGTGTGTGTTTGATTGTCTGTGTGTGTGCGTGTGTGTGTCTGTGTGGGTGTGTCTGTGTGTGTTTGTGTGTGTCTGTGGTTGCGTGTGTCTGTTTTTTGTGTGTGTTTGTGTGTGTGGGCGTGTTTGAGCGTGTGTGTGCGTGTGTCTGTGTGTGCGTGTGTATTTCTGTGTGTGCATGTGTGTCTGTGTGTGTCTGTAAGTGTGTCTGTTTGTGTTTGTGTGTGCCTGTGTGTGCGTTTGTGTGAGTGTCTGTGTGTGCTAGTGTGTGTTTGTGTGTGTCTGTGTGTGTTTGTGTGTGTTTGTGTGTTTGTGTGTCTGTGTGTGTTTGTGAGTGTGTTTGTGTGTGTCTGTGTGTGTTTGTGTGTGTGTCTGTGTGTGGTTGTGTGTCTGTGTGTCTGTGTGTGTCTGTGTGTCTGTGTGTGTTTGTGTGTGTCTGTGTGTGTGTCTGTGTGTGTTTGTGTGTCTGTGTGTGTCTGTGTGTGTTTGTGTGTGTCCGCGCATGCGTGTGTGTGCCTGTGTGTGTGCGCGTGTGTGTTTGTGTGTGTGTCTGTGTGTCCGCGCATGCGTGTGTGTCTGTGTGTGTGCGTGTGTGTTTGTGTGTGTGTCTGTCTGTGTGCGTGTGTGTTTGTGTGTGTGTTTGTGTGTGTGTCTGTCTGTGTGCGTGTGTGAATGAGTGTGTGTTTGTGTGTGTGTCTGTGTGTGTTTGTGTGAGTGTGTGTGTTTGTGTGTGTGTCTGTCTGTGTGCGTGTGAATGAGTGTGTGTGCGTGTGTGTGTGTGTGAATGAGTGTGTGTGTCTGTCTGTGTGCGTGTGTGAATGAGTGTGTGTTTGTGTGTGTCTGTGTGTGTTTGTGTGAGTGTGTGTGTTTGTGTGTGTGTCTGTCTGTGTGCGTGTGTGAATGAGTGTGTGTGTGTGTGTGAATGAGTGTGTGTGCGTGTGTGCGCGTGTGTGTGTGTGAGAGAGAGAGAGCGAGTTATTGTTTGTCTAAAATGAAGATTATAAACTCTAAAAGCAGATCGCGATTGACA
Organism: Tenodera sinensis; assembly: GCA_030765045.1. Taxonomy (NCBI): domain Eukaryota; kingdom Metazoa; phylum Arthropoda; class Insecta; order Mantodea; family Mantidae; genus Tenodera; species Tenodera sinensis. The sequence goes on from CM060964.1 coordinate 388,559,759, forward strand.
GGTGAAGCCCTACATGATCTGATGACGTCAGTATCTACTTGAACATTAACGTTAGATATGTGCAAAATTGTAAAGCTCTAGATAAAGTGAAGAATGACATGAACAATTAATGTTCAAATCTTCTCAGTTTGTATATATCTATGTATATAAATCAAACGTGTGTTAGAGAAGTTCTTACTCTGCCACTGCGGTTGTTCGAACCGTGCGTTACACATGTGTAGGTATGCCGGGTTGCCTTCTGTGACGTCACCATTCCTGTAATCGCGTGACCAATTTGCCGACTCCTGCGATAGAGTATTGAGATGGGTATGTGTGAGTATGATGCTAATTATGGTGTGAATTGCTTTCAATATTTCCACCATTTGCACTGAGACGTTGTAGACTAAGCAATTCACCAGTCCAACAAAACTGTGCTCGTATTTAAACACTTGGCGATAAGCTTCACTCCGATATTTCACATTTTCGGCCGTTCATTTCTGTTTGACACTTCGCAGACTTGCCCGCTTGTTAGCGTTGCAACTATCAAAACAGTTAAAACTATTCAGCTTTTTACTTTCTCTACTGGCAAGTAGGGGAAGTACTGTATTCCACCCAAAAATTAGATGTCGAGATTTCACCGAAAATACATGTTTTGAGGTCCCCTGAATAAAAAAAAGGCATTTTTAGAAAAAGGTCCGTGTGTGTGTGTGTATCTTAGTGTGTGTGTGTGTGTGTGTGTGTGTGTGTGTGTGTGTGTGTGTGTGTGTGTGTGTGTGTGTCTGTAAGTCTGTGGACAGCATAACTCAAAAACGAAAAGTCGGTTAAAAACCAAACTTGGTGTTTAAGTTTAATGTCGTTCAAGGATGCGACACGTAGATTTTGAAGAAAATAGCCCCACTCTAATTTTCTGGCTATAGCCCCTGTGGTCGTATTTACTCTGGACGACTTTTGCATAACTGGTAAACCGTTAGAGATAGACCAAACCATACTATACAAAAATGTAGATCTTGCTAAAATACACAATTTATGTCCGGATAAATGTTTTTGTAGAGTGAACCATTTCGGAGATTTTCCTTGTTATTTGTGTGAGTTTTGGGTAACTTGCACTTCTGTCAAATATGACATCGTTATTCATTTTTATATGTTAATCGTGTAAAGAGAACAGAATTTTAAAGCTTTAAAAGATTTGACCTTCGCTCAAAGCCTACTGTATTTCTATATTCCCTTTGTACCTACAAGGAAATAAGCAATAAGATAATTTCTGCAAATGTTTATGTGAACTAACACGAAGAAGATATAGGAATAAGAGTTTGTAAGAATAGTTAGTACAAGAGTAGAGAAAGTCATGTGAATGTAACACATCAGATATCTGTATTAACATGAAGAAGATATAGTAATAAGAGTTTGTAAGAATAGTTAGTACAAGAGTAGAGAAAGTCATATGAGTGCAATGTATCAGATTTGTCATACTATATATACTCATATGCTCTCTTAAGTGTTCGTATTTTTGTCATATTTTATATTTCTATCCCAGTTTCGCACGTGTGCTTGCAGTCATCTGTCTGTAATATCAAGTTTTTCCCATTACAATGTTGCGTGCAAACAGAAGGTCGTTCCGTTTTGAAAACTTCAAAATGTATGTAATTTGCTACTGCAATTCTTTCTGATCGCCCTTCAAAATGTGACATTCATTTCATTCTCTACAGAGCTGAGTGTGAGCACTGGATTGAGCAATTAAATTCAAAATGCAACAATAAAATTAATATTTATTTATTATTGAGTGTGCAACATTATTATTATTATTATTATTATTATTATTATTATTATTATTATTATTATTATTATTATTATTATTATTATTATTATTATTATTATTATTATTATTATTATTATTATTATTATTATTATTATTATTATTATTATTATTATTATTATTATTATTATTATTATTATTACTATTATTACTATTATTACTATTATTATTGTTGTTGTTGTTATTATTATTATTACTATTATTGTTGTTGTTGTTATTGTTTTTATTATTATTATTATTATTATTATTATTATTATTATTATTATTATTATTATTATTATTATTATTATTATTATTATTATTATTATTATTATTATTATTATTATTATTATTATTATTATTATTATTATTATTATTATTATTATTATTATTATTATTATTATTATTATTATTATTATTATTATTATTATTATTATTATTATTATTATTATTATTATTATTATTATTATTATTATTATTTGGCTAAAATTATATATTAATCGATTCCTGCTGGATGGGAGCGGGATAGCAAAGAACTCTGCTCCAGCCAATGAATGATGCTCTAGTTTCGAGATTATTGGAGGCACTATACGTGTTTCCTTGGATTTTGTATTCTTGTATTCACGCTGTGGGCATTTTGACATTTGCTTGAATCATCGGCCTGTTGTACAGCTGATTGAATAACTATGTGTAGTTAATTTACACTTCCTTTGGCTCATAGGAATGTTATTAACAAATTTGACAAGGGCCTCTTGTGCCCTTAAACAACCAAAAACTTAGCATAACCTAAAGCTCTTGCATGTTTGGTTTCTATGTTTAAGGATACCCATCTGTGTAAAAAGGCTAAAAATTTCAAAACTTGTCAAAAATGGATTTTTGTTGTATCAAATGGTTTAAATCTTCTGCTTTATGATGATATGCTTTTTATAGCCTTACGGCCTTCTTAACTATATCACGTGGCCGTCTAACTGATTGCTTGTAAGTGCTTATGTCCATTTAAATGCATACAGTTCCATTATCCTTGCTATGACTTCGAACTTAGTTTCTCCATGTTTTTATTTTTAGCACTGTTTGCTCTTTAAAATGCTCCACACGATGCACTTTTCAGTACTTATGCATGAAATTTGGTGTACCTTCTTAGAAATAACATTAAAAAGAAATGATGGGATAATTTTTTCACAACTGCTGAGTAATTAAATATTAAAGTTTACATTTCGAAATTTAAATGAAAAAATAACGAATTTAAACTTTTAAAATGTATTTTAATCCAAACTAATAACAAGATTAAGAAATTATCTCATCAATTTGCTAAAATTCTATTACAGGGCATAACCGAAAATTATTAAGTTTTTCAAATCAAAATTGCATCATGGGGAACCATTTATACAAATATTTAAAAACATATAATAAAATATTAATATGTTAGCAACTAATCTGACTAAATGTATAAAATTTAGCACAGTTACTCCTCACTATATAGTGATTGTTGTGTTAAAATTTCAAATCAATCCAATGAAAACTGTAGATTTTCAAAATTTCACAGATGGGTATCCTTAACAACTGCAGCATTGATCAGAGTAAAGGAACGGTGTCTGTAAACTAATATAGAACACCCTGTACAGAAACAAGACTATAGCTGCAATGTATCATAGGGGACAGGGTTGCCAACCCGTACGATAATAATGGGGGCATACCATAATTTTAATGTTTGTACAATAGTTGTCAACCTGTACGATAATTATGGGGGCATACGATAATTTTAATGTTTGTACAACAGTTGTCAACCCGTACGATAATTATGGGGGTGTACGATAATTTGAATGTATGATAGTTCGATATCGGCGAAATATCACTTTCACAGGTTTGTCACTCCAGCGAAGTAAAACTAATTACAAATAACACCACTTTCGTCCTCATTATCTATTTCCACCCCATAGCTACTAAGCCTGCTACCCTTTATCCTCTTATTGCCAGTGTGCCCAGGTCTGATAATCTCAATGAAGAAGGCACTGTTCAGAAAATTGATGATCAAAGTAGAAAACTCGGAATACGTGCTATTCCGTGTGAAATAAAGAACATGCGTGAACCTGACAGTTTCTGGAGTGCTGTTAAACACATGTCACCTTGGTGGAAATACTGATTTCAAAGAACTGGCGGCCTTTGCATTATCAGAGGTTTCCTTCCCCTACAGAAGCACTTCTTGTGGAAGAGTTTTTTCTAAACTGGATTTTATAAAAACCAAAGTTAGAAACAGATTGGCACTAGATACGGTAAATAAACTCATTTTGTCGTCTCAACTTATGAAAGAACGTGGTAGATCTTAAACTCTGCAAGTCACCGAGAAGATGTTAAGGTTTGTCTCAACAACAAATTGGTGCAATGCTGCAACGGTTGAGGAAGCTGAACTTTCAGATGAATAGTGCGAGAAACATAAGTGCTAAAGTTGTAATATTTGTTGAGGTCGTCAATCTTGTAAGTGGATACCATAAACATCGTTACTCTTATATTTTCATAAGTATTATACTGATATTTTTATTGTTGTAGCGTTTGCTTTATGATGTACGATAATTTTGGATCCAAGTCTATAATTTTGAGTGACTGGCACGATAATTTTACTTTTAAATATTGGCAACCCTGATAGGGGAAAACCATATCAAGATATAAATGGAAAACATGTTCCATTTTAAAGATCGTCATTTGTTTTCGTCTCCTGATTCTGATGATAAAATTTGCGGTGGTCTATACATAGAGATAGCACGTGGTAGAGAAATACTTTTGGGGGGTTGGGGGACCTCAAAACATGTATATTCATTGACATATCGACAGCTTCGTAAGAATAGCTGCAGTAACTATGTACAAATAAATGATAACGGGCAGAGAAAGTTACGTGAATGTAACACATAAAATTTGTTTCTTTTTCTTTAGTAGTAATATGTCTAATGTTTACTAAGACTGAAAGGGAAGTCGCAGAATTCAGCGTATGTAGTGTTGTTTTGTTGGTCTTCGTAATATGTAGGTATATTGAACAAACTTGCTAGTTAGAGCCGTTACACACGAAACGTATTATCTAACATTTTAACTTTCCATGACAGCTTGTGATGAGACTTCAGTATCCACGGAAATCTTGGCTCCATTTAAATATGATGTTTGATACACACACACATACACATACACATACACACACACACACACACTCACACACACACACAGACACACACTCACACACAGACACACACACACACACACTCACTCACAGACACACACACACAGACACACACTCACACACACATGCACACACACACACACATACACACAGACACACAGACACATACACATACACATACACATGCACACACACACACATACACACACACACTCACACAGACACACACACACAGACACACACATACACACACATACACACAGACACACACTCACACAGACACACACACACACACACATGCACACACACACACACATACACACACTCACACACAGACACACACTCACACAGACACACAGACACACACACACACAGACACACACATACACACATACACACAGACACATACACACACATACACACACTCACACACACACACACAGACACACACATACACACAGACACATACACACACATACACACACTCACACACAGACACACACAGACACACACTCACACAGACACACACACACAGACACACACACTCACACACAGACACACACACAGACACACACATACACACAGACACACACGCAGACACACAGACACACTCACACAGACACACACGCAGACACACACAGACACACACACAGACACACACAGACACGCACACATACACACAGACACACACACACATACACACAGAAAGACACACATACACACAGACACGCACATACACACATACACACATACACACAGACACACACATACACGTATGCACGTATGCACGTATGCACGTATGCACGTATGCACGTTTGTACGTATGTACGTATGCACGTATGTACGTATGTACGTATGTATGTATGCACGTATGCACGTACGTACGTATGTACGTATGTATGTATGTACGTATGCACGTATGCACGTATGCACGTATGCACGTATGTACGTATGCACGTATGCACGTATGCACGTATGTACGTATGTACGTATGCACGTATGTACGTATGTACGTATGGACGTATGCACGTATGCACGTATGTACGTATGCACGTATGTACGTATGTAACGGGATCTTTCGACGTAATTTTCAGCAACTTAGGTTCGTCTGATTGACATGTAAATGTGCACACATGTCCAGGACCAATGGCAGTACAATACTATTATAACCTTGTCCTAACATCCTGACCAGGATCATCAAGAGAAAAAGTAAATTAGCTAAATTTATTAAAGTAATGTAGTTTTCAGCTACTTGAGTCGTATGATTAATTTGAAAATCTGCACACGTGTCAAGGACCGATAACAAGGTAACCATATCATGACTTTGTCCTAATGTCCTGACCAGGATCATCAGGATGAAAAAGTGACTTGGCTAAATTTAACAATGTAATGTAATTTTCACCAACTTGAGACGTCTGATTGACTTCAATATTTGCACACATGTCAAGGACTGATGACAATGTAACAATATCATGACTTTGTCCCAATGTCCTGACCAGGATCGTGAGGATAAAGAATGACTAAGCTAAATTTATAAATGCAATGGAATCTTCCGGCGTAATTTTCACCATTTTAGAGTCGTCTGATTGACTTGAAAATTTGCACACGTGATAAGGACCGATGAGAACTTTCGTACAATGCCTTCAGGACTTTGTCCCAATGTCCTGACCAGGATCATCAGGATAAAAAAATTACTTAGCTACATTTATCAATGTAACAGAATATTTCATTGTAATTTCCACCAACTTGCAGTTGTCTGATTGCCTTGAAAATTTGCATACTTGATAAGGACCGATGGGAATTTTCGTACAATGCCTTCAGGACTTTGTCCCAATGTCCTGACCAGTATCGTGAGGATAAAGAATGATTAAGCTAAATTTATAGAAAATGGTACAGTTATGACATCTTAGAAGTCGCTAGGAAACATGTCTACATGCACCCTGAAAATTACTTTAATTGAATAGATATTGATAAATTGGATGGCATGGATGCCCAGAGAGAGAGAGAGAGAGAGACAGAGAGAGAGAGGGAGAGGAACAGGGCCTGAAAGGAACACGAGACCCGGAGGAAATAGGATGTGTGCGTGAATTGCCTCCTAATGACTATTGTATCTAAAACATTCCAGAAGAAATGAAGTGCAACTAGGGGTGGAATTCTAATAACAAAAGACGATACCTGGCAGGGCAAGCCCAGGTATATTTCTAAAGG